>JBBPDA010000021.1:288643-303788 GCA_037974385.1 Arnoldichthys spilopterus | reverse complement strand
GAGTTGCACAGAGACAGCCTCAAAACCTTAGTGATTTAGAGATGATCTGCAAAGAGGAGTGGACCAAGATTCCTCCTTAAACATGCGCAAACTTGGTCATCAATTACAAGAAACGTTTGACCTCTGTGCTTGCGAACATGGTTTTTGCCACTAAGTATTAAGTCTTTTTTTGTTAGAGGGTTCAAATACTCAATGAAATGCAGTACAGCACAAATCAGTTTATATTTTTTATTTAAAGTTATTTTTTCAATTTTCCTTTTGATGTTCTATCTGTCACTGTTAAAATAAACCTACCATTAAATTGATACTGTTCTGAGACTTTTCATTTTTTTGTCATTGGACAAACGTACAAAATCAGCGAGGGGTCAAATAATTATTTCCTTCACTGTATATGGTTCTTCTATGGCATCTTGCAAAGACTCTTTTTGCCCCCCTTATTTTTATGAGTGTATGGGCTATGGGTTTCATAGATATGAGGTGACTGAAGTAGATTAGTGATGCTGATAGACTTCAGTGCACAGTTGCCCTACTTCTTCTTAATTCATAAGAACAGGGCAGGCTGGTATGCACACATGTTCACATACACATCACAACATAGCTGCCACCAGTACAGCACAATTCAGTGAGAACACATGATTATATGTGGATTTCACACACCCCTCAATGAGACAGAAAGAGGATGTACAAATGTGTGAGACATGAATGTACAGTCAAAAAAGGGGGAGCAACCTTAAGGGGGTATGGAAATTGCACCGTTACCATGGAAACTGGGGAATACCGTCCTCTTTTTCTCCTTCTCTTGCACTCCCCCCTCATTCCAACCACCTCTCCTGTTCTCAAAATGCTCTGTAAATCACAAGATTTCATTTTCCCCCCTCATAAGCATTTGCATATATTTCCATATACAGCTTTGCTTAAACAGGATTAAATGGCTCAGGCTTGAAAAAGAATGGCCCAAGTGCTGATAAAGGAAGCACACGTCTTTTTGCAGGGTGTGCTTTCTTTCTGGAGCCTTCACCATGATAATGGCCCCCAAATGAGCAAGGATGACTTTCAGATATGGTGTTATATATCTCTTTCCAGGGCCTTCAGTTTCCATCTTTGAGTCTCTCTCTTGCACTCTACACTTTCTAAGCTCCATCTGCCTGTCCCTCATCCTCCTCCTACTTCTGTTTTTCTACTCTTCCTCTAATTTGTCGTCTTCTATTCTTATTCTGTCTGTATTGACAAGGCTAATGATGTATATGCTAGCACGCTGGTCTGCGTGGGGTCTGAGAGACTATTAAAGACGGTTAAACATTGAATACTGCATGGTGAGCTCCTAAAAAACCTGCTGAGGCTTCAGATACACACAGCAGTGATGTCGCACAAGACTGATGGAGCGATTACTCCCAAGCCTTTCCTCCCTAGAGGAACCACCAACAGAAGATAAGGCTGGACAGCGTCCTTATCATAGAGGCTCAGGACCTGACAGGCTGTCCAATTAAGAGTGTTGCTATCCCCAGAGTTGAAGACTGAATGGTTTGCTGTGTTTGGTTGTGTTCAAAATGTAAGAAGCAGAACTTTAAGGTTTTAAATGTATAGATGCACGTAATATTTTGGATTGCACATAGTAACAACTGCACTGTCCCCAAATCGCTCTTAAAAATACACAGCCTAGGCCATTTTAGCTAATAGCACAAAGGCTAATTACAAAGAAAAGTCTTCAGATTAGATATTGATGCAGAGAATGCAACCAGTTCTGCAATACAGCTGAAAATGTGTCTTAACTCCCCCCCTGCTTCTAAGTAAACAGATATTAAGCTGTAATATGCCTGCAAATATATTCAGATAAACCAGTGATAGCTGCTGGGATAGCTGTGACAATTAAGTGCCATGACAACAGAATGTGCCAAAGGGCCATAATTAGGCAGCCATTTTGAGCAGAAGCACCACATGGTACAAAATGACAGAAAACTTGAAAAGGTAATAATATTGAATTATATTAATAATTAAAATTTATTTAAAACTATGTGTTTGACTTTTTCCTGTATGCATATCATGTCATTTTATCCTGAAAACATAATGCAGATGATGATTAGCCAAATTACCATTTTCTCTATTATTATGGTTATTTTTCTCACCACTTTTTTCAGTTCACATCTCTTACAGTTTTTCAGCTAGAGACACTAAACTCGGTATGGACGTCTGGGCCATAGTTACTGACTGTAGCGCCTCTCTACTCTATCAAAACGGGACCACCATACGACCACCACTGACCAAATAAGTGGGTAATGGACCATTCCCAGCAAAGTAGTGACACTGACATGGCAGCAGCATGTTCGTGTGTGTCATACTGGTATAACTGTATTAGGTGTGACATCACTAAAATATTATCCAATCACTAGTAGTCCTGAAGTCAAAAGCTGACCACTTGTGCTTGGGGAAACTGGAAATTGTGCATGGAAAGAAAAATGAGTCAACTTACAAGGTGCATAAATGAGGTTGGTGTTTCTGATATCAGTGAGTCTAACAGATTAAATGTCAATGCGAGTTATACCGCTTGACCAGCACATTACGCCTAACAGGCCACTACTATGTTGTCCTGTGCTGAGAAAGGGCAACAACCCAAACAATAGGCACTTTCACACTAAACAGCCCTAGACTGGATCTAGAGTGTATCTATCCACCGGGGAGCTGCCCCAAGGGGCTTTTTTCTCTTTGCATTTGCACCATCGGTAAAAACACTGAATTGACATGCATGACTGGTGGTTGGTATAGTCACCACATACAAGAAGATGGAGGATTCTGTGATCAGAGCACTTAAATGCGTCAAAACCAGGTTGTATATTCTCTGTTACTTATCAGCTCAATAAAGCCTCGACTTCACTGTTGGGTCTATTTGTCTTTTATTTTTCTCAGTTTTTAGTGCCAAAAGATGCTGAAATGGATAACACACTTCACACAGTTTAAAAATGGCAGCTGCAACGCCATTTCATAAGGGCCAACTACTGTTCATTTATGTCACTCATGGTTTCTCCTGAAACAGGAGCTAAAAAGGTTCCTCAAAACGGTGTTCTACAATATGTTCTATAATAGCTCTATAATAGTTCCTGCGTCGTGAACACACAAAAAAGGAGGAACTTCCTCCAATGGTTCTAAGAACTATGAAAAAGTTCCTCTGGTTGGAAAGTGCCATATATGGTCTATATGTGGTGGTTCCATGGTGGTTCCTACCCACTGATTGAAGTGCCTAGGGATAGAAGGGAGATAATGAATTGTTCAGCAACATGTGTACAGCACTCTTGTGTATAAAAAAAGGACATTTTTAAATGGTTGTATTCCACTCAGTGTTAGTAACAGGATTTCAGTGCCCCAGCCTTATTTCTGATATTATAATCTGTTCAACAGTCTTATGAATTTAAAAATACCCCTCAGGTCTTCAACACAGGCTCTACAACATGAAGGAACACTCACACATGAGCACACACAAATGCGCGCACACACACACACACATAAAGAGCAACTTGTCAATCACACGGCTAGAGCTGTCATGCAGAGCCTGTTCTAATCCTATTTGCTCCGTGGCAATTTAAAAGCTAACAAGGATTAATGGGGGAAAGGAGGAATGATTCAATTTACTCAGAACCCGTTGCACATCAAAAATCTCTGTAAATCACAGGCAGGATGCAGATTAGCTCGCTAAGGCCTGACCTCAGCGTTTTGGTTGTGGAGGAACGCAGAGGCACAGCTGGAGCACTGCTCTTTTAAAGACATGAGGCCACATGTATTTTTCATCAGAATATGCACACCGTCCTGGCATGACCCACATCTTTCTACCACACTCCTGCACCGCCTCTGACACCTAGTCCATCTGCTCTCACAACCAACTCATCCTTTCTGGCACATGAATGATGTGAATCCAGCACAAATGTAAAAGGGCTTGATCTAGGACACTTACCAGGATGTTCATCTGTAACTGATATCATTCAGAAATGGATCGAAAGGAAAATGAAAGCAGTTTAACCATCATAGATCTATTTAGTGGATTCCACACTGCTGAACTCATCTGAGGTTGTCTGCTGCTTCTGACCCTTTACAGTTAACTGAAGTGGATTCTTTCAGCATTAAAGCAATAAGACAAAAGAAACTGTGTTACAGTGATTTTACAATGGGTGGGAAAGAAAATACAATGTGATAAAATGCACCAAGCAACATTATTATTCTATGAACAGACCAAGGTATTTTTATTATCTCGCATTAATACAGAAATTAAATTACAGAAATCCCATTTTCAGAAAAGCTGGAATATTTTTCAAAATGCAGTAAATGAGAATGAGATATGTTCATTCACATTAACCTTTATTTAATGGATAAAAGTACAAGGAATTTTTTTTCAAAACAGTTTAAAACCAATGAAAATTATTGTAAGAATAATTACAATTCTACATATTAATTATACTATTTCATGCTGTTGTATTTTGTAAATATACTTAAATTTTGAATTTGATGGCTGCAACAGAACAAAAGTTGGGACAAAGTTAAAATATGATTGACAAGTGCACAGTAAAAAAGTGAAGTAAAACTATTGAAAATCTTTTCTTTGTACTTTTGTCTCTTAAATTATGTTCATGTGAATTACCTTTGACAGATATTTGTTTTAATACATTTCCCAACTTTCCTGGAAATGGGGTTTATTAATGCAAGGTAATAAAAAACATTGTTGACAGAATAATCTTTAACCATAATGTTGCTTGCAGTCATATTTGTGCATATATACATTTTGTTTTACAATGACGTGTAAATGGTTCAATGATATGGTTCAGCCCGACTTAGTTCTGATATTAAAACTAAAATTATTATTTGCCCATTGAATGTAATATTTATTCCATCATCGTCGTGCTGTCATTTTTAACTAAATGTTGAGGAAAAAGCTATTCCTGCCCTTCAGTCTGCTTTTCTCCTTCAACACTTGATCAAAAACAGGCAGAAATATTGTAGCTACTCTGAAATTCCTCTGTTAAATTCTGCATTTTTAATTGTAATTAGTAATCTAATTCTAATGTAAATTTAGAACATAGATGAAGAAAAATATGTAGCAGGTGCATATGATATATTGATGTCAAGAAACCAGCAGTTTATACTGTATTGGAAATGTCAATTTCTCCACAGCGCTGTTCCCCTCCGTCCGTTTCTATCCTCATTGGTCCCTAGATTTTACATTTAATTATATTATTTTAAATATAGGATAATTTAGGGGTCGGAAGAAAGAGGCCACTGAAGTGATGGTGTTGTCGTATTTACCTCGATATGTAAAGAACATGATCTGACATGGCTGACAGTTCATTTTTATTTTGTCAGAAACTACAATTTTGAGCAGGCAGAGTGAGGTATTTAAAATTTCAGTCTCCACTTATTGTTATTCTAAATGAACAAATCAAAACGATCGTAATTATCTAAATTCTGTTCTTACTGAGAAACCACTGCACTGCAACAAATACCATTTTCGCTATTCTGGCAGCAGATTCCACTGAGCTAAATACAACATCTTATTCAGAGTTAAAGAGAATGGTTGAGACTGCTCAGAATGGTAATAAGCTAATGCCTATCCATGTCCTCCACAAAAAGCAAAAGACTTCTGTTGGCCAAAAATACACTTAAAGGTTGTTGCTCCCATTCTTTCTGTGCACTGTAGAATCAGCTTGCAGTGCTAGGCTAGTAATGTGGATTCTGGCTCACATGCTACTGATTACAAGTCCCTGAGGATACTGGGATTTACACTAATGGACATGAAGCAGTGCTGGTGAAAAAGTGACACAATCAAACAAATGGTAGATCAAGTGCAGGTGTAAGTTACAGAAATGAGAAGGGCCTATTGGGAAGAATATCCAAAAGCATAATATTACTTTTTATTCAGATCCAAATCTGGCTATATCGTTCAAATAATCTGTAAAGAATTTGCTGCCACAAGGTTGAGAGCCACTGAATGTCATGCAGCCCATTCAGGACTTTCAAAAATGCTGATATATATGTAACATACAAATAATGTTCAGATTATCTGAATTGATAAAATGCAAATAAGCTGAAGCACTGGGCTTCCAAAGAATAGGCAAGACTTCCATTTTCCACATTTGCTGAGCAGCATTTCAGTTGCACCTCAGACAATACTAGTTTCAGGGTATAACAAGCTTTGAAATGTGACTTTAATCATTCATGCTGTGCTTTATTAATAACATTTACATAAGAAATAATTATTTTATTTTAGCATGCTCTTCATGCATCAGATCTACTCCAGTACTTACTGCGCTAGTTGTACCATCAGTGTCTGTTAGCCGCTGATGCAGGTCAAACCAGACTGTCTGTAACAAGAACCAGAACAGAAGAGCTGCTGGTCATTTTCAGTTTTCCCCTCAGCTCTCTTCGACAAAGTCATATTAAGGCATTTTGGGGCTCCTGTACCCTTATCAAGGCACCAGGGGATATAAAAACTGCCATTTAAGGTTAACCTGAAATCATGATTGTTTTTTTTTTTAATCTTGTTAGTTCATGTCCCTGGTCATAGTGAGCTCCATTCATCTTATAATTTTTTCTTTTTTTCCTACCATCAAAACATGACTTTTATCCATGTCAAAAACTGTTTTTAACTACTGAATATCTCACTGAATTTTTTTTAACTCAATTTCCCCTAGTAGCAAGTGAAGAGTTTTTCAAGTTGATGTGCTAGAAAAATGGAAAAGTATAAGGATCTACAAAGAGCCAAATTGTAATGTCTAGACAATTAGGTCAGGTCCTGTGAGGTGTTCCTAGTATGCAGTGGTTCGTACCTACCAAAAGTGATCCAAGAAAGGAATTGACAACAGGCTCACTGATGCATGTGGGAAACGAAGGCTAGACATTTTGGACTGAACCTCAAAAGAAGATATTTTAGCCCAAATTCCTCAATGCAGAATTATTTCAGCTGTGCAATGTTTGAGGGGTGTCTTGCATGCAAAGACCATTTCAAATCACCCCACAGCATCTCTATAGGATTCAGATAAAGGCTTTGACTATCCAGAACTCTCAATTTCTTTATTCTGCTTCAGCTTTAATTTCTGGACAGATTGTTCTGGACTCATCATCATTAAGCACCCTCTGATACAATAAAGAATTCATAGTGCATTCTATGCATGATGATTGCTGGAGACTTCTTTATCTTGCAATCTGCTCTTGGGCTAAACTTGCTAGGAAGCCCTGACCTGGTCATGTTGGCAGTTGTTTTTAAATGTTATCCACTTATACATTATTTTCTGGACAGTGAAATGGCTTATTTGCTATTCTTTTGAGTTTTTAAACATAATTTCCCATATTTAAACATCTACAATCTCCTTTCTGAAAGAGAGCTCTTTGGATCTCACCTTGGTAATGCCACTCACTTCAACAATCATCACACCAACTAGTGAAATGTCTGTGGTTTAAATAAGACAGGCCAAAATGCTCTTTAATGATGTTCTAATCATTTGCACCTGATGTGCTGCACCTGAATATAATTCTAGTCAACTAACAATCCTCCGAGATCAATAAGGTTTTCTGAATCAGAATTAATTAATGATAAATGTGGGGGTGTCCTAACTTTTTCTTCAGTGGGATTTTTTCTTTTGCTAAATAAGAGAAATGTTAGGTGAATAGGTGATCACCTATATCTATAGATATTTAATGGGTTGTCATATGACATTGTGCATTATTTTTAATAAAGGAGTATAATGCTATAGTATAAAATTAAAAAATGCAACATCCTATGAGGTCTTTGCTTTCATATACGAAGCCATTTAATAAGCTTCATGTGGATTTTAAAGAAATTAGATATCCTTAGATGCTCTAATTAAAAACTAATGTTTTTTTCTTAGGCTTTTTAAAAAGACTTTTCTCATACTTGGCTAGAAACGAGCATTTATTGGAGGAGTTTATAACAAGTGACAGAGTAGATCATTATTAACTGCAACTTCATTACTGCTCCACTACAACTGAACAGTTCATTTCCCATCCTCTCAAATGGTCCAGTGAATCTGCTTTTGCGATTAGTGTTTTGTTCAATGACTCCTGCAGGGTGGGCAAAGGAAAAGCCTGACATGCTCTTCAACCAAGCCCCAAAACAGCTTATGCCTGGCTGAATGGAGCAAAAAGCTGCCAAAACAGCTGCATCTGGACTGACTGATCTCTCTCCAAAGGGAGAATCTCATTTGGCAGCATCAAATCACCCACAGGTAGTGTTTCATCTCTCCTGTGTTAAAGTGGGCCAGAACACGAATATAACTAGAGAATATGAGCATGTGAGGAAATCAGTGAGAAACAATAAATAAGTTTACCCCATGGAAAATTTTGGACTTTTTCAACATTTCTGAACAAGAAAATATGTCACCCTCTTAAATACAGTGCCTACAGGTAAAGGTAATGTAC
The DNA here is from genome assembly GCA_037974385.1 of Arnoldichthys spilopterus. Classification (NCBI taxonomy): domain Eukaryota; kingdom Metazoa; phylum Chordata; class Actinopteri; order Characiformes; family Lepidarchidae; genus Arnoldichthys; species Arnoldichthys spilopterus. Next base: position 295,376 of record JBBPDA010000021.1, on the reverse strand, counting down.
TTACCCATGACATTTAAAAAAATGTAGGCCTGAGGATTTGCATAGGAAGAGATTCTGGGTATTGTTTCATTGTAAACCAAAAGGTCTTTGAAGGGGACAACCCCATTGCTAGATTCTTTCAAGAATGTTTATTTAAACTGTAATCAACGGTCCTCTTCTCAAGGAAACCAACTGATTTGAGGACCATCTCGCCAGACTTGAGTGTGAGTTATATATCATTACTCTGTGCCATTATCTCAGCAATGCTAGATGGTTATAGTGTGATAGTTACATATAGCCTAATAGTTACATAAGGTCTGATACAGGCACTTCACAGTTACCCTTATTGCTCTTCTTATTGATATTCACTTTTGCCCTAACTACATCTAGTTAATGTAAATGTAAAAATGTCAAAATCAAGTTTAAAAATACAAATACAATACAAATAATAAAGTGTCAAAACTACAGAAAACACCCAAAATAAAAAATGAAATGAAATCAAATTATTTAATTTTGTTTTACATTTTAACATTTTCTGCAGACTACCATACATTTGTGAAGTGAGTGCTACAAAGTTCTTGCCTCCAGAAGTAAATCAACAGCAGTTTTATGCATCACTTTTGCAGTATACTTTCATTTGCAAACGGATGCTTCATCAAAATATTACTTATGTAAATGTGCTTGAGTAACTGAGACTAGGTCCCAGCCATCACTGAGTCTATGCTGAGTGCATACTTTGTCTAATCTGTCAGTAATAAGCATTTTAATACATCTCATCCTACGAGATGGAGTGGGTAGAAGGCAGCAATTGACTCTAGTGAAAGAGCTGGGTGCATAATGGTTGCTAACAACGCTGCACATCTGCAGAAATTTTTCTCCTGTAGAGGCTGGAGACAGCAGCTTATCCATCATGCAGTGGAGGGCAGTTACTGCACCACAGTGAATGCTTCGGGTGAGAGACATAGGCACCAACTTCCGCAGGGTGAGAGGGCTTAAGAATGCCACTGTGAAGAGCGAAGGAAATGTGCTTTTCCTCTGAGCAGCAGGATTGCATTTAACAGACAACAAGAGCACTCTGATGAGAGTCACGCCTCAGCCAGTCGTGAGCCAGAAGCTGGTCAGCAAGTCAGACCACCCAGCTGAGCCCCTGTAATCCATCTGCTGGAACACCTTCCTGTGCTGCAATTAGAGCTTTAGAGTTTTTTTTGTAGCAGCAGCTTGCATGGGTGTACAGTATATACATAACCCATATACTGGCTACACTTTTACACAGTGTGATATGAAAACATTAGTAAAGCCTTGATGTAACATTGTAAACGTGTTTGTTATGTGATTACATTAATGCTTTTATTTACCTATAGAAATTCATCTGCGTCATCTGATGTTGGTGAGGATACATATGCCATGCAGCAAGACATCTATGATTTGTCAAAGGCTCGTTTATACTTTTCAGTCCTACGCAACAGCCCAATATTTCAGTTATAATTAAAAACTGTATATTCTGTAGCCCTAGTGGACAATACTATGGAAATATATTTGCTCATTGAAGCCAAAACTGCAGGCTTTCTGGGTAACTAATGACCATTAATGTAGTTAGGTCTGAGTCTGAAGCTTCTTAATTAAAAACCATTGCATGGACAACCAAAACTCATGAGGAATGTATAGGAAAGAGTAATGATGTGTGTAAATGAAGTCATAATTTACACCCTCTGAACCTGAGTCCTAAGATTAACTACCATTAAAAAAAACAAAAACATTTTACCATTGCATACATGTCCTGAGAGATGTTGCTGGCATTGCAACACAAGTCGCTGTGAATTGTGAACTAGGAGTGTCATAGTATACCAGTATTGAAAAAACTATGTGTTTAAACTACTTATATTGTGTTAATATCAAGCATAATAATGTTGTAAAAATACAGCAGCAGTTACTATGCGTTTCAAACTCCAACATAGCAGGGCACAGTACTAGTCCTTAACAGTTTGCCACTCGTCATAAACAACGGCAACAACAAGCTAGCTAACTAGCTAACAGCTCTGGTAAAGTGTGTACGGTGTTGCTGCTACTGCTGTGGAAAATCACATTGGAGGAAATGACAGAGACAATGACACTGTATCCACTCATCCTTTAGATTCGGCTGCGGTATATAGAGATTAAGTTGCAGACAGAGTCACTAGCCCTAAAACAGTAAATGATACATTAGTTGTGCTAGTAAAGCGTTGTTATCATGGCACTGAATTTTACAGTATTTTTTTTTTTCAGGTTATTTGTTAGGCAGTGTCAAAGAAACCAGACTGAGGCAGGGATTCAGGTCAGTGACCTTGGGGATCTTCTGTTCACTAGTGCAATCGTAAATGGCACCTGGCATTTTGGAGATTCTCTGACTCTCTCTCCAGTTGTCTAGCCATTAACATAAGGCCTTTGGTCAAATTGGCTCAGATCTTTACACTCACCCTTTTTTCCTGCTTCCAGCACATCAACATAAAAAACTGACTGTTCACTGGCTGCCTACTATATCCCACCCCTCTGACAGCTGCCATTGTAATAAAATAACTAGGTAGTTACTTTTGGAGTGTGATGAAAAATCTGTACATTTGGCAGGCTTTTATCTTTACAGTAATATTTACTATAATGTTTTTTTAATGAAGATAAAGTCAGTCCAGTCAGTGTGTTTGCAGCACAGACACAGTTATGTAGAGTACGATGAATGAATATGTGCTGTGTATTTATGCAGCGGTAGCCTCCATACTGTACATGCTACAGGAAAACAGACTACTTAATTGATTTAAGGTCTTATTTTCTGTAACAAAAATGCATACTACAGTAAATTAGCCTTGCTTCCACTTTACTTTATCATCTGGGAAGACAGCAACACTGCAGGATAATTTACTAGACTTAATGGGTTTTCCCATTCTGTAGGTGCTGCACACTGCAGTCTATGGGGAAGAGTATGCAATACTGACAGCATAACAAAACTTATGAGCCCATCATAATTTCTCACCTCAATAAAAACTTAGCATGTGCAATTTATAACTCAGTATTAATACCTCAGGGGTAAAAAGTTTGTTGAGTTTGCTTACATTAATTTAAAAGGTATCAACTGCTTTATCTGAGCTGTCTTACTTAATTTTGCTTAATTTTTTATGTAACTTGCAGAAAAATGTTGGCCCTATCTAATCACATTTCTTAAGTTACACAACTAAATTAGGACGACTCATTTAGCAGGGCACTTAATTTCCCTAATTTATTTTAACATCTGAATAACCTTTAAACTTTTATTTGACATATTTTCAATGAGCACTTTTTAGATTTTCGATTAGATTTTCTGATTAAGACATTATTAAAAACTCCACCTAATATATATGCCTTGAAGGTGGGATTTTTTTGGGAGTTTTGAAGCCTTTTTGGGCACATACACAAGGGCAGGGTGTTTGAACCAATTTTTTCCCCAACTAGCTGGAGAAGGAAAACAGATAGTCAATGTTACTAGAAAGCTAAATATCACTCTTATATTTATTAGGCTTTGCATCAATGGATTTCTTTACTGCCAAGGTAGGGATTCCCAGTGGCTGAATAACAGGCTTGCACAATGCATGCTGGGAACTATAGTAAAGAACAAACACTAATGGATGAAAACACAAATAAAATAACACTGTGTTACATTACATAATAAAACAAATAACTTTAATTTAGCATTTGGCTGCTGTGCTCCTTTAGAAATTGAATTAAGTGATTCCAAAGAAGCTTTCTGAAAACTTTATTTTATCCTGATTTAAAAATCGGGAGGGTTTTTCTTCTTTCTGTGAGTGTGACTCCAGATCAACTCACAGTATAAAGAAGTGCCACTGCTAATACTTCCTCCCAGTCACTGCTCTTCACTGGGACAGGACAAAGTCCTTCAGGCACGCTCAGGCTGCTCCATTGAGTGTGGAATCAAATTGCCTGGATATTCTTAGTTTCCACAAACAAACCCACCTGCCAGACAAGGCGATATTAACTAGGGACCCCATTAGCCGTGGCACTAACTGCAAATACAGACTCCAAAGAGAAAGTGCCTTCAGCCTGTTCCTGTTGGGGAACAATTTTTGGACTGGGTGTATTTGTAGGTTCTGTAAACTCTAACCCAGAAATATGAAATTATAGGCCATATCATGTTTTCATTCTAGGGTTTGAGTTATTTTATTCAAGGATGCAATGATAGAGTTCAATGCAAGGGCAGAGACACTTCAATGTGTAGTCTCTGAAACTGTGCTGGAGTGGGGCTATTTATTTGCGCAGTTCACCACCACGTAATATGGCTTCCAAAAGTCTTTAAATATTATTGTTGCAATGGTAATGTTTGATTGTTTCTTTAGATTGCAAATAACCCTAAGGGACTACTGAGAAGGCAAAGCGGCTGATGGTGGGAGAGAGAGAGATAGGCACACAGACCAAGAGTAATAGCAATGGAGTAATAAAAGAAGCTATTGCAATAGTATGGATGTCAGGTCTCTGTAATTACCTCTCTTGTTTCTCTGGGATGTGCCTACAATAAGTAGAGCAAAAAAAAAAATCATATGGGTTTGCACTGTGCTATGTGATTCTCGTCTCAGGCTTCTTGAATGTGAGTGTATGTAATTACTTCAGAGTGTGTATAGAATCTGCAGAGAGGCTATATGGAGCCAGGCTTTAGAAATGCACACTTGAGATTTTGGTTTCTTATTAGGCTCATGGTTGTTATCACTGCATCATCACAGTGGGGTTTGTTAGCAACCAAGCAGATTGTGATGAGATGTGTTCTTCAAGTGGCTATAATCATGTTTGGATTATCTACTGTTTAGGATATACGGATGCAATTTAACATAAGAAAAATCTTACCTTGTTCTCCAGTCGTCCGATCAGCTCAGCTAGGCGGTTGATCTGTGTCTCTAGGCCTTCTTTCTTCACCTCTGTGGGCGCTGAGATGAAAAAGACAAGTGCACCCAATGAGACTTCACACTGAAACATGTAACATTTTTATTCAATGGAGGTAAAGTGTCATGTTGTAGATAATTTCCTCTATAGATCTTCAGGATGGCTGTCATGGCAATAAAACATTGTGACCCAAGTATGCAACATTTATTTGCGCAACAAATCATCATTATGCTTGTTAGGACAGTTTGCTACAGTCATAGTAAACCATACTGAAGGACATGCTTGGCTTTCACATGAAGGTGAAGCTTATTAAAGTGCATAACAAGAGAACAATAAGAAAGAACATTGTGTTTAATACAGTTTTCACTCTCTTCACATGCAGTGACATGTCCAGCTAATGAGGAGAAAAAGCTGCCCAGCCTTTTAGGCAGTACCGCTTAAGGTGCCAAACCAATTAGACTATCATACTTCCCTAATGCTGATGAGCCTTGCGGGACATAGAGGGACAGAGGATACATCAGCCGTAACCATAGTGATGACTCTGGTCCCTTTAGGGACAGAGTGATGAAGTGGTAGGCCAAAGTTGTGAGAGATCTGTTCTATTTGCCATATTGTTGTACAAACCCCACTTCCAGAAGAAGTTGGGACATGTAAAACACAATAAAAACAAAAATCTGTAATTTGTAAAGTCTAATAAAACTTTTTTTTAACTGACAAAAATAGGCTTTAATGGTTTGCTGGATAAGAATGAAAAGTTTATTGAATACTCTTTCCCCATCTACTGTGCATAATACTGTGAAAAGATTCAGGTAAGCTAGAGAAATCTTAGTCTGTGTAGGACAAGGCTGGAAACCACAGCTGAATCTGTGTGACCTTCAAGCCCTTAAAAGGCACTGCTTAAAAAACTTTCAAAAAATGTTGCCACTTACAATTACTGTCCTTTGCCTCCGAAGCTTGTATTGCCTCTTTACCAGAAATGACTCCTTGTAGGCATTTTTGCATAATTGTCCACCAGTGTCTGACATCAGCTTGCTAAAAATTTTAACCACACTTCCATGCAAAATTCTTCCAGTGGCAAGTTTTCTTGGATGTACTGCCCATTTTAAATACCATGAAATTTCAATGAAATACAAATCTGGGCTTTGACAAAGGTCATTCCACAACCCATTTCTTCTTTCTGAGACATTGCTTGATTGATTTGCTAGTGTGCTTAGGATAATTATTTTGTTGAAAGATGCCACACATTGTTTTGAAGCACTTTATGATATAATGTAGATTTCATAGTTTAATCAATGACTACAAGCTGCGCAGTCCATGAGGCAGCAAAGCAACCCTGAACCATTACATTTCCACCATCATGCTTCACAGTTGTAATGAGGTTCCTCTCACCACACACTGAGGCAAACAACTCTGTTTTGGGTCTCACTGTTCAGAGCACATTATTCCAAAAAGCCTGGTCTTTGCTTATGTGTTTTGTCAAACTGTAGGCTTGTGCCAGGAAAGTGCCTTTGCTTTTCTAAAAATTCAAATTTGATCGCTGTTGTCACAATGACAAATAATCTCTTACTTTCTTTGGAAATTGATGCTTTCTTTCACAATTGAGTGAATATTCTTTTTTTCACACAACTGTACCATTTTAAATCAAAACTGATATAAGGTCTAACTTCTCAGGCTGTTGCAGATAAACTTGTTACTGAAAGGCAGCCATGCTGATGACAACAGTCCATGTACGCAACTGCTTTAACATACTGTCAGACGTACTGGCAGATGGGAAATCCACTCACTCACACACACACTCACACACACACACACACACACACACACACACACACACACACACACACACACACACACACACACA
>JBBPDA010000021.1:269710-287887 GCA_037974385.1 Arnoldichthys spilopterus | reverse complement strand
CCTACCATTAAAATGATACTGTTCTGAGACTTTTCATTTCTTTGTCATTGGACAAACTTACAAAATCAGCGAGGGATTTAAATTTCCTCCACTGTATATACTGATGGTAAACCTGTTAAAAGGTGGCTTCATATGAGCAGAGGTGGCCTAGTGGTTGGGACTTTGCCCTTGTAAACTGCTCCTCGTGCACTGCTGATAGCTGCCCGCTGCTCCACGTGTGATGGGTTAAATGCATAAGTGACATTTTGCTGTGATGCTTAAGGGTATTCACAATGACAAACAGTCACTTTTACTTCAAAAAAGAGCCCCAATATAGTTGATGGCACTATTTGGGTATATAGACAGATGATAAGCTTTTACGTAATGTGCATATAGACAAATTAGCCAAGAGGCTGAAACTAAAAAATTGATTTTTATTTTAGAAATCAATCAGGTTTTACTTTCAGTGCTTCTGCAGATGTTTTATCGGTCTGTGGTTGCCAGCACTCTCTTCAGTGCTGTGGTGTGATGGGGGGTAGCTTTAAGAAGAGAGATGCTGATTGCGTCAACAACCTGATAGGGCAAGCAGGATCTGTAGAAGCTGCTATCTATCCTGGACAATGAACATCACCCACTACACTCCACTATAATCAAACGGAGGAATGTGTTTAGTGGCAGACTGCTCTCACAGAACTAAAGGAGATACAGAAACAGAAGATCCTTTGTCCCCCAGAGCCATCAGACTCTTTAACTCATTCCAACAGGGGCGGGGTGGGAAGGAATTCAGGGCCTGGTGACTAGTCTCTTGTGTAAAAATTAAATGTTTACTACCGCAATACCTCATTAAGCTCATTGCATAAATAAGGTATATTAGCTTTGCTCTACATCTTATATCTTGATTTATGCTTGGTTATTATATGCTGACTGTCACTTTAGTATAATTGTTACTTGGACAATTCCTATTGCACAAACATCAATGTATATACCATGTAATTTATAAGATTATTTGTACAGTGTAATTGTATAGTATCCAAAAGAATATAATATTAGGATATAATTTTCTCAAAATGCCTACATTATTTTAGTAACTTTGTTCTAAGATAAGATAAGAGAACCTTTATTAGTCCCACAAGTGGAAAATTTGCATAGTTACAGCAGTACAAAAGGTAAAAAAAACCATACAGCACAATAAGTAGAAGAAAAAACTTTACAAAAAATATTAATAGACATGTGTATGAAAAAACAGAAGAATAATTGCACCATGGTGAATATTACATGGAAGAATATTGCACTGAATATTGCAATGAATATTGAATATTGCACAGTGAAGTAATATTGCACATGAGACATATTGGACTTAAGTGAACATTCCAGTTTTTAGTCTGTGATGTTTTGGATGTGTGTGTATGTTTTGTGTGTGCATGATCAAACCTAGTTATGGTATTAGCAATTATGATCTTTAAAGTGGCTGCTTTATTAATGTACCCGAGGTGTTCACTGAGCTGGTGAAAACTGCTCTCTCCTACAATGCACCAATGGCATGGCACAATTTGCAAAAAGTCTTAAAGTTAGAAACATTTGAATCCATTGATGAGTTCAAAGAAATGACAAAGAAAACTTGCTGTTGTTTTGGCTGTTGATAATACTTATAAACGTTGTGGATAATATATTTGTATATTGTATTGTATATGTGTATTTTAATGTGTAATGAGTTTCTATGGCTGCTATCTTTTTCAGGCCTCTCTTGTAAAAGTAAGAGTGAGACTTCCTGGCAAAATAAAGGTAAAACTAAATTAATTATAATTAAATGAAAAAAAGACACTTTAGAAATACACAATAGGGATACGAAACAAACTGACTTCAATGATTAACTAAAATATGTTGAACATCATAATTCCCTAGTGATAAACTTGATATCCTACTAAGCTAAAAAAAAAGAAAACAAAACAAAAAAAACACTCATACCCATGTAGCTACAGCTACAGGCTCAACACTAACCCTAAGATCTCTCCTGCAAGCCTTCCCATTTCTTTAAAAAAAAACTAAAGCAAGAGATCATGGGAGCTAAACATTGTTTAAAGGAAAACAGAGAAATTACATACAAATTTATTTGTCTCGTTTGATGCTTGATAAAAAGTATATCTGATCTAAACAGTGTTAATAGCTTCCCCTTGTTGAGAATGTTAATATTGTGCCTTTAAAATTACCTAGGAATTCCAAGTTTATCAGTCAAACTGGCTGTGCACGTCACTAAGACAATTCATAGAGAATGTTATTTTTAATAGATCACTTTAATTGCTTAACTGATCAGACCACATCAGGCCATCAGACCATTATTCCCATTATTTCCATCATATTTTTTTATTACCTTACTTGATTTTTATTATTACCAGTTGTTTCCATTTTTTGCAAAAATTATTCTTATACTTCCTTTAAAGATGTTGATAAATAGTCATTGTGTTTACAAACCTTATAAACCTGGATAAACTTAACTTGAACTAGACATAAACTTTGTACTTAACATACCATGACAAAATTCTTGCCATATCTTTCAGCCAGTTCCTGTTACCCTGCTTGTAGGACAACAAACTATATTTAAAAAGTGTAACATCTAGGTCACACATAACAGTTGCACATCGTCTGCTTTTACATTAGGGCTAGCCATGGTCCTACTCAAATGTCTTGGCTCATGCAGCTCATTTCAGTCCAGTGTGACAGGCCACACTGGGATTACAGAGGATAAGGGCTGACAGGTAGCATTGCCTCAGGGCCTCTGGAACCATTCACAGTGCCACCCAGCATATCACTCCATCTAATCCTGTCAATCTCCACAGATACAGTGGAGACAACACGCAAACGAGTTAGAAAAAAAGTTTGAATGAAGCCTGATAAACAGCCCTGCTGGAAACGCAGCCACTCGAAGCCATGTGGCAGGCTAATGAATTTCAACCTTTGGCATCAAACAGGGAAGGCTTTCAGAGCAGCACAGTCAGCCTGTTCAAACAATGCCAACCGGCATTCAGCCCTCTAATGACTTTCTGCAGCTCTGCAGCACCTGCTATAGACTCTGTAATGTTTTCTTGTTTCAGTTTTGTTTTCTTATATTGCACATTACAGCTATAACAGAATTACATTCAGAAAAGAAGGAATATGGAACTAATGGAAATCTTACATACTGTGCTCTAGAGCTCTGTTGGCTATACAGAGAAGAGGACAGGAGAAAACATGTGAATAAAGGCGAGGAGAGGAGAGGAAGAGAGAAGAGGAAAGAAGAAGTGAAGAGGTGGAGAAAGACAAAAATGGGGAAATAAAAATGAAGGAGTGGGGAGAAAAGTTGTGGCAGGAGAGGAGGAAAGAATGGATAAGAATTAGGAGGATAGAAGAGGGGAGAGGAGGGGATAAACAGGGAGGAGAGGAGAGAAAAGGTGTGGCAAAAAAGAGAGATGAGGAGAAGAGAAAATAAGTGAAACAAATAGGAGAGGAGAGAGACATAAGAAGAGAAGAGAAGAGATAAATGGAAGGAAAGAAAATAAGACAAGAGGGGAGGAGGAAAGATAAATGAAGAGAGAAGATAAACAAGGAGAAAAGAATATAGGAGAAGAATAAATATAAACAGGAAAAAAGAGGAGGAGATGAGAGGAGAGGAGAAAAGTGGAGAGTAGAAGAGAGCAGGAGTGGAGAGGAGAGCAGAGAATAGTGGAGGAGAGAAGAGCAGTAGCGGAGAGAAGAGCAGAGAAGAAACAAAGAAAAAGGAGAAGACACAAGAAAAGAGGAGATAAAAGAGAGGAGAGAAAAACAGGAAGACATGAGAAGAAATTAGATAAATAGAGAGAACAGATGAGGGGAGATACTCAGGGAGTTGAAAAGAATAAAGGATAGGAGAGCAGATAGAGGTGAACACAGGAGAGAACAGCAGAGGAGAGCAGAGGAGAGGAGTGGAGAGGAGAAGAGGGCAGAGTGGAGGAGAGCAGAGGAAAACAGAGGAGAGAACAGCAGAGGAGAAGAGAGGAGACCAGAGCAGAGGAGAGGAGAAGAGTGCAGAGCACATGATAGCAGAGGAAAGCAGAGTGGAGAAGAGAACCGCAGAAGAGGAGAGAGGAGAGCAGAAGAGAGAAGAACAGGATAGAGGAGAGGAGTGCAGAGGACCTCAGATGAGAGAAGAGGAGAGCAGAGAAAAGGAGACATTTTGAGTGTCATATTGTGTTGTGAAAAGCACCTCAGCACTTAATACAAAAGAGAAATCATACTTTCTCTATTTGAAGTCTTAATAAGGTGTGTAGTGGGTACATGCTTGCTAGCTCCAGACGGCTAAGCTAAGGATAAGCTAATGAGAGGAGCTCATTAAAATGTGCGTGTGTGTTTTTTTTTGTTGGAAAGACAGAAGGGAGATGAGCCATGCTTTACAAATTCCTCCTCATCTTCAACTAGCCACATCCACCTTCTAAAGGGCCAATTAAAAATACAAGTTCTAGAAATACCCAGACTTTACAATTACCATAAAAGCCCTGCTGATGACTCTCTGAAAAACTGAATGTATTTTTCAGGTTCTGTACTTTATTTGTATAACTGTTGAATTGGTTAGCCTGTCCTGTTTCCCATAGAAAGCAAAGCTCCTCTCTTTACATTCCATACAGCTCTGATTCTTCACTCGTTCACATTTTGGCATTGTGAATTTTGGCTTTGCTACGTGCTATTTGCTATTCCTATTTGTAGACACTACAGGTGTGAATGGCTCAACATTTAAATCAGGAATGGTTCGAAAAGCTCTACCAAGCCAATAAGCAACAAGTAATGACAAAATGTTACTATTTAAAGTCAAAAGTCTCTAATTTTTGTTACTCCTCAAGCATTGTGGGAAATGTTGATTTATAAAGCTAAATCCTCTAAGCTGTCCATTTCTATGAATCAAATCCAGCTATTTTATTTTGTACAGTGTGGAAGAAGAATCTAGAAATACTGCATAAAAAGAAGTGGATGGAAATGCTACCTCACAGAGCTAAAGTGGTAGTAGTTTTTCTTAATTTTTATAAATAATAGTACACTCACAAAGTACATAAACAAGCCTTATTTAAGAGGACTTAACAATTCTCCACTATTTGCAAGGGTGTGATGATTTAAATATGTAGTGTACAATTCTTATTTGTATCATTATGCTTTCATTATAGTTGTATTAAAGTCCAGGGCAAAACTAAAACAAACTACCAATGACAAACATGTTTCGACTGATGGACTACATTTAGGGTAATGTGCAAATTGTGCAAATTTGATGTAATTACAGAACCATTGCTTCAAAAGAGACTCTCAAAAAGATGCACCAAGTATGAAATTTCTTAAATTAAATGAAAAATGATTTACAAATTCTATTTTCTGAAAAGCGGAGAAATAAATAATGCAAATAATACAAAAGTACAACAGGATTTTTAATGGTTTGGCTAACCAACGAGATCTGATTTTGTAACTTTAAACTGATGTTGATGTCTGCAACATACTTGCAATAAAAATTTGGACAAATACAAAAAAAGAGAAAGGAATTTATAGATTATTCAAGTAGCATTCCACAATTAACAGGGAAACTGGTAAAGGGTGAGGGGATCATGATTAGGTATAAAAGAAGAAAACCAAAGACTCAGAAAGGATATAGCTCACCACTTTGTGAGAGGTGTAAATCAGTTAAAAAAAAAAAAAAAAACATTACCCAACTTAAGATTGCAAAGATTTAAGTGTTTCTGCATCTACAGTACATAATTATATGAAAATATTAGCTGTGCTCCTCACTGAAAATGTATTGTGCATCATAAACAGGAGAATCAGACAATGACAATTACAGACTTTTGAGCAGCTGAAGTAGGGCAAATATTCCACTTGCAAAACTTCAACAATTGGTATCCTCAGTTCCCCAACTGTTACAATAATGCAAATAAAAAGAAGATTGCATCAAAAGATTTAACACATTGTTAAACATGCCTCTGTCACAGCTGTTTTAAGTGTGGTGCAGGCATCAAACTCTAAATTTGTTTATGCAAAATACCTTTAAGTTTGTCAATAAAAAAAAATTAAATTTTTTTTTTTACTTTTGTCAGTTAAAAGTTTGTCAGTTTTCAATACATTTTACAAAATGTCCCAACTTTTGTAAAAAACCTTTTAGTAAACTGGAGCACCAACACTGATAATATTTATTTCTGATAGCATTCTGTGTCATGCTAGTGCAGCTTGAGCCTCAAATCACAAACTAAAGTTAAATACAAATGTGGACAGTGCTCTACTGAACAGTATCAGCACTATGTATCTGTCTTTCATTCTACAACCCCAAATCAGAAAAAGATTTTCATTCATCTATAAGCGATATCACCACATGGGCTCAGGACTACTTTGGCAAACCTTTGTCAAGTACTACAGTACATAGTTACATCCACAATTGCCAGTTAAAACTGTACTGTGACAAAAGAAGGCCCTATGTTAACAGTCTCCAGAAGTGCCATCGACTTCTTTGGAGGCATCTGGGATGGACCATCACACAATGGAAACATGTAGTGTGGTCAGATGACTCAGTATTTCAGGAATTTTTAGGGAGAAATGGACACCATGTTCTCCGGACCAAAGAAGAAAAGGATCATCCAGATTGTTACCAGAAAAGTACATAGAGATTTTGGAGCACAATATGCTGCCTTCAAGAAGACATCTAGGGACACCAAAGCATATTTCAACAAGACAATGCAAAACCACATTCTGCACACATTACAAAGTCCTGGCTGTGGAGGAAGAGGGTACAGGTACTTGACTGGCCCGCCTGCAGTCCCGACCTGTCTCCAATAGAGAATGTGTGGCGCATTTTGAAGTGCAAAATGCGACAATGAAGGCCCCATACTGCTGCCCACCTTAAGACTTGTTTGCAGGAAGAATGGGACAAAATTACACTTGAAACACTTCATCACTTGGTCTCTTTAGTCCCTAAACATCTTTTAATTGTTGTGAAAAGGAATGGCAACATTACAAAGTGGTAAATGCTTTTTTGTCCCACCTTTTTTGGCATGTGTTGCAGGTCTGAATGAAAGGAAAGAATGTAAATTTACAAATGAAATGAAGTTGACCAGACAAAACTTGAAATATTTTTTGTTCATATTGTCTGCAATGAAACACAAGCCAAAGTAAATTTAGAAATCATTACTTTTTTTTATTATTTGCGTTTTCCATACCGTCCCAACTTTTTCTAATTTGGGGTTGTAAAAAATGAATGATGTGGAATTTCACAAGTAACAAAAAGCTTCTGATAGAATTCAGTGGGTCTGTGTAAGCTACTGGGAGAAAAGCCAGTTTGTCATTGAGGTTCCCTCAGTAAGGACTGCAAGGAGTACACTAGATCATGATAAAAGATCTACACTGTTTCCTTTACATGTGAAAAAAAGTTACTACTACTCCAAAGCTGTCAGAAGTGACACTGAGGATAAGGGCCTGGATGCTCTTTCTTCCCTCACTCTGAGGCTAACAATGCTAGCTGTAATGTAGCTTAACTTGAGGGAGATCAGGGACCTCTGACAGGGCGAGCTGGAGTTTTTTTTTTTCATGCCCTTTGTCTCGTTCGGCTGCTCTGATCTTGCTCTTTCACTCTCTTGTTCAGACATGTGAAGATGGAGGAAGAGAGCTTTCCTCTGCTCTGACACCACAACGCACTCTTATTGAGCTCATTTGTTCAGCAGGTTGTCAGATATAGCAGCTGCTAATGAGAGACTAGAAGAGGCTGGCAATCCAGCTCTATAGAAAAGAGCCTCACAACCAGAGCAGCTCACTGCTGCAGCCTTACTGAGGACACTGCTGTAAATATACTGTGTGGAGAATTGACCAGAGGTTGGACCAGAGGAGCTTAAAAACCACAGGGTAAAATAAAATCTGAGTAATTTAATATAATAATGGCTCATGTGGAAGTAAAATTAACTATCAAAAAGCAGCTTAAAGTGGTGTAGACCCTGTAGTATTTTATATATTTCAGCAATTATATTAACTTTTTTCTTTTTAAACCATTTTTTGGTAGAACCACTTGTATGCTTTGGGTTGTCTTGCTACATGCCCAACTTTCTCCTGAGATTGAGTTCACAGACACATCTTCTGACAATTTTTCTTAGATTTTACTGGTGTAATTCAGAATTTATTGTTCCGTCAGCAATAGCAGGCTGTCCTGGTCCAGATGCAGCAAAACAGGCCCAAAAACACTATGATCACCATGTTTTACAAAGGGGGTAATGTAACTGTGCTGGAATGCAGAGCTTTCCATTGTAGATTATTGCAATGCTCTTCTTATTGGCCTCCCCAAAAAGACCATCAGCTACAGCTTATCCAGAATGCAGCTGTTTAAATTCTTACAAAAACCAAGAAATGAAAGCACATTATTCCAGTCCTCAGATCTTTACCCTGGCTTCCAATTAGATAGCAAACAGAGCTACACCTCTCATTCTTCATAAGTGACACAAGTATTTATCTTTAATGTCTGATGAATATTAGCCTGGAAGATCTCTTAGATCTGTTCAGCTAGTGGTGTGGAGGGTTGTAAGCAAGCAGGGTGAAATGGCGTTCAGTGATTATGCTGCCTACTGCTGGAACCAGCTCCCCATGGAGATCAGATCTCCCCAGCTGTAAAACGTCCTTGTTTTCCATGGGCTTTAATTAAACTGAGGCTCTAATTTGTGTATTATAAGGATTCCATTTTGGTTAGGGTGGCCCATTAGCTCCTGCTCAAACAGGGGGACATCAATAGGTCCTTCTGTGGAGGTGAGACTAGCCTTCGCCCTTCAACCAAGGTTAGGGTGAGAAAATAACCTGGATACAGTGGTGACGAGGGTAAAAGAAAGGGATGTCCCACGAAAGATAAAGAGAGAAAAAGAGTTGTTGAGGAAACAAGCACAAGGAGAACAAAATGGGCTGCTCTGATTCCAAGCTCAAACCTGAGCACAAACCTGATCATGGACTGTTTATTGAGATAATTTATTTAAATTGTACCATTAAATTGTATTTTATCAGCACTTTTTCCACTCTTATTTCCTGTAATCTGATTTTATTCATAATTTTATTGCTTCTTTTTTCTTTTTATGCTTATTTTAACTTTGTAAAGTATATCGAATGCCGTCTGTGTATGATATGCTATTAAAATAAACTTGCCTTGCCTTTGTCCAAACATTGCACTTCATATATATAAAAAAAAATCTATTTTGCTACACAGTTAAACTCATAACAAGGGCTGTATTGTGATGGCTAGAGTCAACACATCTCCAAAATGGCAGTGTTCCATGTTACTGGTGAGAAAATAATATTAAGAGGAGTACTGGTGAATAGGCCACAGGGTCATTGGCATTCAAGACTCACTGATGCATGAGGAGAATGAAGGCTAGCCCGCCTGATCCCACAGAAGAACTACTGTAGTTTATAAACTGAATGACAATTCTAATAGAAAGGGGTCAGAACACACAGTGCAACACAGTCAGCGTTTCGGCAGCATAAGGGGGACCTACCCAATATCAGGTAAGAGATGTTAATGTTATGGCTGATCAGTGGATATATAACTGCACTTTTTAATGTGGCTTGCACTTAACATTCTAGTTCAGAGGTCTTTAAATCTTGACCCTGAATCAAGATTTTGAGTATTTAACTGAACTGTTGACGTAAATGATTGGCCACCTAGAGTAATACCTACTGGTGTCTACAAATACAAAATTCAAGGTCCAGATTTGTAGACCTCTGTTCTAGTTCCTTTCAAAAGTGCTCAGCTGGGTTGAGGTCAGGACCCTGTGTGGGTCAGTAGAGTTCCCTCACCTCAGACTCATAAAACCATGTCTTTATTGTCTTTGATTTGCACAGCGGCACAGTCATGTTGGAACAGTTAAGGGCTTTTGTTACCACTATTGCCACAAAGGTGAAAGCATTTATTTGTCAAATATGTCTTTGTATGTTGTAGTATTAGGGGCTTAGCCAAAACCTTGAAAACACCCATGATGTTATGCTTCTCCAGTAAATTCTACTGTTGGCACATTGCATTCTAGTAGGTAGCATTCTCCTGGCATCCACCAAACCCAGGCTCCTAAGTAAGGCTAAGTGAAGCATGATTCATCACTACAGAGAACATATTTTCACTGCTCCACAATACAGTGGCAGAGGGAAAGAACAGAGCAAGCAGGCTGTGCATCAGCAGTTCTACATGCCAGTTGTATGTCTTGTCATCTTTCCCCACTTTATGGCATGGCATGATTCTGTATTCTTTTTCTACAAAATTATCCTAAAATTTAAAATGAAAAAAGATAAATAATTTTGCATGTCATTACTGTACATGTTGCCTATAATTTCACCTAGCTCTGCTTAAAGTATTACTATAATTATCCAAACCACTTATAAAGTGGTATAAAATATAAGGTAAACATAAGGAAAATCCTAAAGAAAGCATAATAATGTTTATCTCTGCCACATAATCATACCATATACAACAGTCTACAAACACAGCAAGCCTGCTAACTAACGCTAAGCCTGTCAAGGCATGAATATTTTATGAGCTTTATGAAAATATCACATTTACATTAATAATTACTGCCAGCATGCCACGGAAGCTGCAGCGTTGGCGAGTGACGTGGAGTTAAAAAAGGCGAGCTGTACCAATCGGCAGAGTAAACAACATTTCTCAAACAGAAGACTGGGCCATTTGATTAGCCAGTACTACACATCAATCTTAGAGCCTTTCCTTTTAGAGGAAGAGGGAATAATGAAAAAAAGTTCTCCAAATGGAGAGAACTGTAAACACTGGAGACAGGTTATATAACTAAGTATCATGTCTATTAGTGAAAATCTACAAGATTTGGTACATTCTGTAGGTCTAGACACTAGGCATATTAGGTTAACTAGCAAGCCTTATTTCTTTCCCTCATGAAACACCAATGTATTTTTGCATAGTTGTTTGGTGCTGTGATATCTGACAGCAAGACATTATTGGCAGATCATTTCAGTCATGTAAGTTTAGAGGTGGGGCTTCCGTGATTTTTCCAGCACATCCCACAGGTGCTCGATCAGGTCTGAGGAAAATGGATGTCAGGTCAACATCTAGAACTTTACCCATTACTAAAGATTTTTTGCAGTGTGGCAGGGGGCATTATCTAGTCTCATTTGCATTATCACTGCTATTATGGAATACTGTTGCCATGAAGAGGTGTACTTGGTCAGCAACAATGTTTAAGGTAGGCGGATACATGCCAAAATAACATCCATAGTCTTCCCATAGTGGATCCTGGTGCCACTTTATGTTCTGACACCTTTCCATCATAGTCAGCAGTAACCTTTTCAGCAATTTGTGCTACAGTAACTGGCCCACAATATCAGACCAGTTGGGCAATACTTGCACATGCACCAGTGAGCCTAAGTACCCATGGCCCTCACTGGTTTTCCTTCCTTTGACCGCTTATCAGGTACTTACCACTGCATGCCAAAAATCCAACTACAAGACCTGCTTTTATGGAGAATCTTTTTATGGAGTTCTAATTCAGTTGGTTAGCCATCACAATCTAGCACTGGTCAAAGTTGCTCGGCTCCTCACAGTTAACTATTTCCCTGCATATAACACATCAAAAACTGACTGTTCACTTCCTGCCTAGTATATGCAACTCACTGTCACAGTCAATATCATTCACTTCGCCTATCAGTGGTTTTAATGTCGTGCCTGATCAGTGTGTGTATATATATATATATATATATAAATCAATAAAAATGCATAAATTATAATGAAAGTTAATGTAAACATGTAAATGGTACACAAGTAATTATTTTAACAGCAATGATGTATAATATTGTTGCTGTTGGAAATAATATTCGATATTGCAAAAGTGGTGACTTCCAAAGAGATTTTTTTTAATTTAAGGTAATGTAGAAAGAATTTGCACTGTTTCTGTTGGTCCACTCATCATGAAATTTTCAAACACTGTAAAGTGCAGATGTTCTTTGTGTGATGGTCATTCTTGGGGTTTTGCTGTGCTTTGAATACAATATCTTAGTTTATATAAAATAGCTGGGTTTGTTTTGGACCTTCAGGTTTGAAAGGCTCAATATGTTTCAGTGCAGCACGTTACATTCTACACAAAGGAGTTGCATTACAAGTTCTAAACATGCACGAAGTTCACATAACTTTTAGGACTACAACTAGCTTTATGTCAATGGCAATCATGTTTGTTCTTTGGTGCAATATAACTTAAGAATAGAGGAAACAGTGTGCGGTTTTCTAACTTAGATGAGCTGGATCAGATGACCGGTTCTGTTGGAATAACACACTGGTGAGTGCCGTGAGAGGTCTCACCTTCATATTACATTACTCTGGCTCCCACGACAAAACAATCTCCCATCTGATCATTAACATTCCATTTTCTCTCTCTTAGCCTGACAAATCTAAAAACAATTGGTGATCTATATTAACACCAATTTTAAGATACTTCAGCAGATAAAAAAAAGTTATTACACTAACTTGAGTAATTTCCTTTCTTTCATTTTACTCGTACTTTAGGACTGGATGATTTTTTTTTTGCTCTTTAAATCATAATGGTGTTCAAATTCACCAAGGACATCATTATCAGCTGATTGTTTTGCTTCAACAAATTGGCTGATACTAATTATTTATCAGGAGTGTCCCAAGACAAACTTCATTTCTCTGCTTGAGAAAAAACATTCAATTGTCTTAAAAGCTGGAACTTGTACACCAAAGAATGTGCAGACAGCAGAAGAGAGGAATTTGCTTTGTTCCTTTCCTCCTCTGGCTTCTTTTAGTGAACTCCTGATCTTTCTCTGGAGGAAAACATTAGAACTGAACAGCATTGTCTTTGCAGGAGATGAAGAAAGAACAAGCACAGCTGAGGCTGATGAAAAAGACAGAAGATAAAGATGCAGAGAGAAGAGAGAGGGAGGTATTGGAGGAAAGAGGGGAGGAAATGAGAGTAGAGCATTAAACAGGAGGGCAAAATAATAGCTTTCCTAAATCACTGAAATTGTGCTTGTTTGTAGTCGTTTAAGTCGCAGTTAAACAGAAGCGGTTTTTCATCAGAACGGGCGTGCACCGGGTCCCAGAGGCCACTGCAGCAGAGCCTGCACTACCAATGAGCAAACACACACACACACACACACACACACACACAGCACTGCACCCTAAATGGGTCATAAATATTTAAAGGGTAAACTCAGTTTGTATTCGGATGGATATTTTACAGCCCTGGAGCACCATGGTCTTTAAGAAGCTCTAACCAGCAGTAATAACGTGTAGCTCCATATGATCTATCACTCAAACTGCACGCGCTGTCAAAAACAGAGAGGATGTGTGAGGGAGAGCAAGAGACTGAAATAAAAAAGGTTTGGGTGGGGGAGAAAGAGTGTGAGCGAGCAAGTGAGCGAGGGAGAGACAGAGAGAAAGAGAGAGACAGTAGGAGAGAGACAGTAGGAGAGAGACAGAGTATATCGAGTGTGAGAGGAAGTGGGAGGAGAAAAAATCTGAATGAGAGACAATGCAATTGAGAGGGAGAATGAAGGAGAGACAGTCAAAGTGAGAGATATAGAATTAATAAGAGACATTCAAAGTGAGAGATGGAGAATGATAGAGAGAGAGAGAGAGAGACAGAATGATAGAAAGGACAGAGATCGGATAGGAGAGTGAAAGTCGAGAGTAGTAAGACCTATGTGACGTGTAAATCAAACATGGCACTCAGAAATGTAAAGAGATTGTTTTATTTGCTGTAGTGTGGTTGAAGCTTAGCTTACAGTGCTGTCAGACTGAGTGCTAATGAGCGTTAATAATACCAAACAGAATACACAAGCACAACTTTGAAGTGATAGTTAGATTTAGCAGTGTGGCAGCAACTGCAATTCTAACATACATATGTTGCTGTACAGAGCAGGGCTGTAGTACAGACTGGAGATGTTTTCTCTATGGTCTCAAACTATTCTTGGCCAGGCAGATATTCTAGATGGTTTTGACTGAGACCAGTTCATTTTTAAGTTAGTGTTTCTGCTAGTAACATTTCTCAGTGGCAGCCAGCCATGCCTAAATCATTGCTGCCAATTCAATCAATAGAACTAAAGCAACTACCCAACAAAACCTCCACTTTCAACTGCCACCGACACAGGGTTTTCAGAACAGGACCCAATTGCAGGGGAGCTAAGGAACACCATCTCCCCACCTGGGTATTGAACCTGCACTGCCATGTTTACAACGCGAGCGTGCTATGGCTCGCACCACCAAGAAGGGGAGGGGTGCGCTGTAAAACTGGACGAGTTAAAATACATCAATATTTTCTTTCTATCATCTGTTAAGTTAGAACAAACATAAATATTGAACAGTAGTCTCACATTTAAAAACTACAAAAACATATTACAGTGATATGTATTCTACATTTCACATTCTGAATTAAATCCAGGAAAATAGGACAATGAATCTCTGTTTGTAAATAGAAATGCAGGTGTTCAGTGTTTTAGAAGTACTAGCAATACCTACCATATGCTCAGAAAAACATATTGTAACATTAACACGGTAACTGTAAATATCATCATGTTTTTCAGCCCTAGACTGAACACATTCTCACATACAAACCTCACTTTATTCCCATTAAAATTCCCCATACTCCAATTGTTCATCTAGGCGGATTATAAAATTTCTGTCCTCAGAGACTTCTATTAGTGCAGGCTAATCAGAGCTTGACTCCTGTTTAGACTGTAAATTCTAATATCGGACACCAGCGTACTCCACTGGGGCCATCAACTGAGCTTGTTGACTTTCATTATCGAACAACGAAAGCAAAGCACAAAACATGTTGTCTTGAAGAATATTGACCTCCAGAGATTTAGGTGAAGGTGGCAGTAAATTAGTGCACACGCTACTATAAAGAAATCCGTGTATCGTGTGTGTGTGTGTGTGTGTGTGTGTGTGTGTGTGTGTGTGTGTGTGTGTGGTGTGTGTGTGTGCACTTCTATATTAGACAGCTCCTGCTGCACTAACCTTCTTGGTGAAGTCCATGGCTTTGAGGATTGAAAGGTTGAGTGTCTCCAGAGATGCCAGCACACCTTCATAGTCCCCCATGTGTTTGGCAAAGTAGTCTGGGTAATAGAGCAGTGGAGGAAAGGGAAGAGGCAATTAAACATTTCACACAGAGAAACAGACAGACAAACAGACAGACACACACACACACACGAGGCATTGCAAGTAATGAATTAAAAAAATTGCTGAATTCATTAACCCCTTAAACCCCAAAAGCAGATTTGTAGTTTCACACAGTTTCTGACTCTACTACTACTTATTAAAGTAATAAGCCTCTCAAGAATGATGGTTTTCACCACAGTCACCATGAGAAGCAGATTCTGTTATAAAAAAAAAATGTTTAAAGAAAGGGTGAGAAGTAAGAGCTAGAGCTGTTAACATGCTAATAATGTGTTGACAACGTCTTAATGACATTTATTTTTAATGCAATTAACACATAGCTTGGCCCTTTAAATCATTTGTAGTAGTGCAGGTTAAAGATCAGCCACTGACATGTGGTATGCTTTTCAATTACTTTTAAAGGAAATTTAGGGAAATAAGACAAACAAGTTTGATCTTGATTACCTACACAAACATGCAGTCAAAATTGAAGAAATATTTTTCACAGGCCTACAAAGACAGTCAATAAATCATTTAATGAACTATTAATAATAATTTTAATAAAGAAATCTTCCAACAATGTAGATCACTAAGCTATGGATTTCCACATGATTATTCTAAAAAAGCTTTCAAACAGGTTGATGCATACCCCTGGAGTTCCACAAATGTGTCTGATCAACCTTTTTAGCAGTTTTCTTTTTGGTAGGGTTTCTTTGACTTGCTCTAGCTTAAGGAAAACAAGGAAACTTTGTCTCCATTCCTATTTGATGCATCCAGGTATCCCCTCCTTTATTTCTTTTTTCACACCAAATTATAAGGTGCCTATGAGTTATAAAAAAAAACTCACATTCACTTTTTGTCTGTAAAAAATGAACTTGTATGAAAAGACCTTAAGAAAAAAAATAAAGCACGCATTTATCTAAATATCCCCTGATATGGCACCTAAGCCATGCTCTGTGTATTCTTTACCCACTGTTAATATGAGATGCAAAACATCTGCATGATTTTTATACTGCTGTCACTTGCACACATGGGAGAATAGGATGGAGTTGGATGCAATAATGATGAAATCCATCACCATATTCATGCAATAATTGGTACGTCCGCATGCACACAAGCACAGAACCCACACACAATTCTTTGGGTACTCACCGCAGAGTTCCTTAGTGTCAACATTACTAACACATCACAGGAAAAGTGGGCAGCGTATGGAGGGATAGAGGAGGAAAATCAGGAGGAGAGAGGGATAAGAAACAGGGGAAATTTCAAACATGCAGATACCACACTTTAGCCTCTTTATCACTTCGATAAAGACCTTGAATTAGATCTTAGATATACACACACACACGCACGCACGCACACACACAAGTGTACAGCCACCTACATTTTAATGCATTCCCACAAATTACTGAAATGCTCCATGGGCAGAAAGAGCAACTTGAGTGATCACACTTCATTAACACGTCCGAGCGGTAAACAGTAAAGGAAACCCAGCTGAATGTGATGTGAATTGATGCGAGTAAGAAAGTGCACAAAAGTCTCCTCACTCAGTGAAGTGCACACAGTCAATACATCAGCCTGCTTCTGGAGAGCAATGGCCTACTATGTAAATCAGAGCAAGCCAATTACCAAACCCAAAAAATGACATAGAAAAAGTGACTCCTTGGTGGCAGAGGTGATGGATGATGGTGTGTTTTGTTGTGTGCATGTATATCTGTAGTATGAACTACACAGCTCATAAAAGCTGTTTCAAGTCTGGTTCCTTGAAGTAGTACCAAATATCACATGAGGAAGCTACAAGAAACTGTGCCCATCCACTGCCAGCCTGCTAGGAGTGTCTCTGAATTGTAATGTGATTGAACATCATTGATTAGAGAATGCTACAGCTGTTAAGCAGACTCTGTATATGGCTGCAGATTGAATAGTAGTTGCAGAACTAGGGCTGGGGTTCTGACAGCTTTTGCTTTAAGGGGTTAATTTCATGGAAAACCAAATTTTCCCCATTTTCTTCTTAAATAAAAGAGGTTAAACTCTGTTTAGGTTTCAAAAATAAATAACATTCACATATCAGTCACCAGTATTTAGCCTGAAGTACTTTCCATGCTAAAGTTATGTTTGTGTTATGTTGGACATCTGTTCTAGGCACAGTACAGAACAGCCAGTCAGAACAGAGGTCATTTGTATTTATTATCTTTAAAGATAAATAATAAATAAAGATAATAATAATAGCCTGTTTAGTTTAGGTAGATAAGACAAACATCATAAGTGGACCTCATGGAAAAAATAAAATTCTAGAGAAATATAGGATATGGTGAAGGAATGAAAAAAAATGTCCAAAATTTTTTTTGGAAAGTTTCTGGACTGAAATTTGCAGTTTTGTTTTAAATTGCAAGTGCTGTAGTCTTATTTTTTAAAACATATTTACATATATTATATATTTAATGCATTAGTAAATGTTTGTTATAATTAAATTTGTAAAATTGGTAGTCTGGCATCTCAAAAATATATGTAATAAACAATTGCAATCTTGTTCAGAAAAATCACAAATCAGATTTTTCTCTGAATCCCTAAACTCTCACTAGAAGTCTGGAACACCCTTAAAGAACAAAGGTAGGACTGAAACAATTCATGATAAACTGAATTCATTATCAAATTACAGTGAGGCATGAGACTTACACACCTAAAGCCAACAGTGGTGATAAAAGATGCTGCCTAGTGTGTAGGCAGTGCTTTTTGCAGAATCTGTGACCACATCACCTTTGAATTTCTATAGACGAACATTCTAAGAAAAGCCTGACACATGTATTTCCAGATTTGGCTTTAGAAGAAGTGATGCATTTCCATAATTGGCTTTTTTGAAGCTCAAGTTGTCATGGACATGCTAATTTACTGTTGTGTTCTCCTGCTTCAAACACATATGGCCGTCATATAACGAGCTTGATGTGGTAAACAGTATGTCTGAGGACCTGGCAGGACAATACAGTTTGAAGGTGGAAGAGAGAGAGAGAGAGAGAGAGAGAGAGAGAGAGAGAGAGAGAGAGAGAGAGAGAGAGAGAGAGAGAGAGAGA
>JBBPDA010000021.1:239894-267043 GCA_037974385.1 Arnoldichthys spilopterus | reverse complement strand
GAGAGAGAGAGAGAGAGAGAGAGAGAGAGAGAGAGAGAGAGAGAGAGAGAGAGAGAGAGAGAGAGAGAGAAGGAGGAAGAGGAGGAAGAGGAGGAAAAGGAGGGGAGGAGGGGAGGAGAGAGAAGATCACGAAAAGAGCACAGCTAATGAAGACTTTAGAGGACAGCAATTCACCTGGCCTGTCTCCTGTCCATCCTCATACTCTTTCATCTCTGACTGTTTCTCTCTCTCTCTCTCTCTCTCTCTCTCTCTTTCTCTCTCTCCATCCTCTTTTTGATCTTGAGATTCTTTCTTCTTTCTCTCATGACTTAAAATAGAGGTTTCATCACCAACAAGGAGCAAAGGACACCTCCTCCACCTCCGCACAAGAAAAGAGCATCAGAAAATAAATGACATTTGCAGGTGGCAGATGGAGACTGGCAGCGACCCAGGCTAATAAACCTCACAGCCCCCATGGCCCTCTTTTTTCCTCAGGAACCTGGTGGCCCTCTCTTTTCTCTTGAAGTTCATCTTTCTCAGTCTGACACATGGTCTACCAGCAGTCTATAGTGGAAGTAGACATAGGCTTTGTTCCTCTGTGGAGGACTGGAGGAAGGTGTTGAGGGTTCTGTTGCAACCCTTCTGATTTTTGTCCTCTCCTGTTCCACCTTAGCAGCGAGTTGGACAAACAAGTTTCATCTTACCTGTGCTCTGAACTTCTGCATTCTGTGATGAATCATAACTATAATAAATCTCCGATCTCAAAACTGTTCGGGTTGTTGACATTTCTTAAGTACATGATATGAATGCATCATAAACTATAGAATAAACCACCAAAACCTATTAGAGAAGCTGAAACACTTTCCTGCTTCAAAAACATATTACCCTGGCTGAGTTAGTACTTATCTTTAATTTATTGTATCCCTATTTTTCTCTTTCTGAATTATTATTTTCCTAATGTGTAATACTTATATTTATATTACTTTTTATTCATTTTTGTCTAATGCACTAATCTTTTGTTGTATTCTAATTTGTAAAATTTGCTCTTTAATACCATCATTTTATACTTATTTACACTCTACTTATTCTGTTTAGTTTTCTGTTTTAGTCTTTTTAGTGTAAAGCACTTTGGGCTGCATTTTATGTATGAATGGTGTTATATAAATAATTATTATCTTTATGTTATAAAAACATTTTTAAAATACACAAAAATGAAAAAATGTTTTAAGCAGTAGTGGAGTATAAACAAGAAAAATACAGAAGAATAACCAAAACAATGTTTTTTACCCCTAGTATTATCAGTAGATGACTTTGTTTAGAGAATTTGGGTTGAAATATAATTCAAAAGGGATGAAATTAGATCCAGCATTTACACTGAAAATGTGTCAGACAGGCTTTTGTTGGACAGGCAGTCCAATCTGCCATTTCGCCCAACATCTGATATGTGACTGATTTAACATCTAGCAGATTGTTTCTCTGCTGATTTGGAGCACATTTGTGAATGACACAATTTTGGCATGTGCCCATTCTGATAAGAAGAAAATGAAAGGGGAGAGAAGAACAGCAAATCTGAAGAAATCCTCTCCTTTTTCCCCTTTGAAGCGCTTCGCTCTCGTGTCTAAACCCAGGCATAGTGAGAACATATAACGTGGAGGAGATATCAATAAAGTGGGAGAGAGAGAGAGAGATCCAGGGGAAAACACAGGCAACACAGGCAGAGAAAAATCTCAACATGTTCAAAAACAAAGCCATACAGTGGAAAAACAAAGACGACGCAGAGGAAATGCATTCTGCAGCGATCTTGTCCTCGTTCTCCATTTGATTTCCTTCTACTTCTGCCTCTCCCTTCCTCCTCATCTTCCTCCTTTTCTCCCCTTCTTCTCCCTGCTTGTCAAGACCTTTCTCCTCAGCCCTCCCCCACACACCTTACACTGATCTCTCTCTCTCTCTTCTTTAGCATCTTCTCTCTTTATTCTCCCGCTGGTCAGCAGCGGTGGGCTCTGGTGGTTCATTATTTAGAAACTTGGGCTTGGAGAGCAGAGAGAGAGAGACTTTTTTACATAATTCATTCTGAAGTGTGATTAAAGACAATGCACACAGTGGAGCTGGAACAGCCTCTAGAGACAGACAGACACACACACACGCGCACACACATGTGCGCACACACGTACACAGGCAGGGAGATGTGACAGTTGAGGTCCAGATATGGAACATGGCACATACATACTGTACACACACAAGCACACACACAATGAAGGCTGAGAGGAGCAGAAAGGGAGGCAGAAAAAAGAAAGAGGGGGTAGAAAAAGAGAAGCACAGAAAGAAGACAGAGATAGAAATGAGAAGAGAGAATAAGAAAAGAGGGATAGAAAAGATATAGAGACAGACAAAGGAGAGACGTAAGAGAGGTGAGAGAGAGAGAGAGAGAGAGAGAGAGAGGGAGAGCAGTAAAGACAGAATGGTGAGAGGAAGAAGCAAGAGCGCAGACAGGAGTATTATTCTAGAAACATCTCACAGCTTTCACTTTCTCCTTCCTCCCTCAGGCTCTCTTATTTATCTTTTCTCTAATTCCCTTTCTGCCTATTAAGTTCTTTCTTCTAGTTTTTACTACACTCACCCTATCCTCTTCCTCCTGTAGGCGAGAAACACTGTTAGCTATACTGAAGCACTGTTTTACTGCATGGTCACTGTTAGCCCTCAGTGAGCAGGACCCTCACCTAGTGTTATCAGAGTCAATGGTGTGGAACAGCTTCTCCAGCTCCTCCTCGTTCAGTGTCCCATCAGAGAAGAATGCTTGGAACTCATCCAGGGAAAGCTTTCCATCATCTGTGAGGAGAGAAGGAAGGAGATGAGTGGAGAGAAGGAAGGAAAAAGAGCTTCATGGTTCTCTGAGACATTTTATAATACACATACGTTACAAATTTTGCCACTCATGAAATGCAGAACACGGAGAATATATAGTTTCTAACCCACATTCATGGTAAGCTGAAAATGCTGCTCAAGATCCCTGAACAACAGTTCAATCTCCATTAAAAGTCCACAAAATACATTTTTATTTACATAATAAACAGAATAAATACACCAGCAGATATTATTAAGATGTCCACTACATTCATTAAAGAAAAATGTGTTCAGGAAATGTTGTGTGCTTTACTGAAACCCATCAAAGCATCATGGAGCAGTGCGGGTTCTTGAACACATGTGTTTGAAACAGTTGAAAAGTGTTGAGAAAAGCATGATGTTAGGCCTCGCACGTGAGCACTGATCATCTGCCCATCACCAGAAGCCCTGTGAGCTGCTGGTGCTTTTGCTCACAGTCCTGACTGCTCTCTGTGCAGTGGATTTCATTGCTAATGGCATGGCCATGGGGGGTCCTGATCAGCAATGCACACAAAGACAACACTCCCTGATCAACACGCTGGCCTCATGCTGGCCGAAGGGCTGCTCCTGGTTTTTACTGTACCATTCAAGGTCACTACTTCCCCGTGCACCAGCTGGACGCTGGGCTTGGGACACCACAAAAAGAGATGGATACATGTCCCCAGCATCCTCCAGCAGATATGACACCTGTAATCAGGGGCATTGCTAGTATGTCCAAAACATAAGGCAAGTTTTAGCTAAAAAAGACAGAGTTGATCATAAATAGCCTAAAACAACAAGAAACAGTATAGTAGGAGCTGTAAAATTTAGTTTCAGATTGGTGAAAGGTGAGTTTTAGGCATGTGGTGATTTTGAGTGTGTGAGTGTGTGTGTGTGTGCGTCTGAGACTAAGACAGACTTTCTGTAGAACTTCTACAATGCGTATCCACCTCCAAACACCTCCTGTCACTAGTCTCTAGCAATAATTAATGAAAAAAGACACAATTCACATTAAGCAGGTTTTTTTTTGGTAATCATAAATAATTGACTATTTTTCTTGTATCCCCTAGTGTATAGTAACTGCACACATTGCATAATAAAAAGCAGATGGCATCTAATTATCTCTATAACGTCTTTAAAATGTAAAACATTCTTTGTTTGCTTTTTAACGTACTTACTCATGTGCTCCTGAACTGTAATGATGGTCAGTGACTAAGTTCCTCTTTGCAAAGAGATTTGGTTTGTCATAAATACAATGTGTTGAGTTGTGAGACAGTGTTGTTGCTATTAATAAATGATAAATGATAAATAATAAATATGCATGGAAAATATTCCAGAGTTTGTTTTTCTAACTTTTTAGCACAACTGTCATTATTTTCAGTTATGGTATGATTGTCTGTCAAAACTACTGCAATGATTTTAGACTTTCCGTTATACTGAACTACTCCTGCCTTAACATTTGACTTCTATGGCACACACACAAAAGCATGCAAGGATGTTAACACATTTACAGAAAGATGGGAATGATTAGGGGATACCTTACTACACCTTTTCTACAGACAGCCAGAGAGTTGTATACACACATGCTGCAAAACCTTGTATCTCCGTATGTACAGACATTTTTTTTCCCTTTTTCCTAATTTAATTTTTTTATATTAGTTACCCTTGTGCACATGCAGGGTTCTATCAGACAGTGACAATATGTGAGTCTCTGAGTGTGTGGACACTGACTGCACAATGGCCTTTTTCCTTTCTTTCATTATACTATCATGAAATCAAATCCAAATTTATTCTGCACATATATTAATAGGATGAATTTATTACTCTGGCCATTCTGTTGCATGTAACTACAGAGATTTCACATAATTTAGAAGCCTGTGGCCTCTACTGGTCTCACAGTTAACACAATAAAAATAGACTTTACTTGACCTCTGCATTTAGGTGGTCAGGCCTCTCTCGGCAGTCAGTGTCAAATTTTGAGAAATGACTAAATGCAATGTGTCGTCTTAATAGCATTGTAGGCTAAGCAGCTGATGTTAGGGAGCAAGTCAAGGAGGTGTAGAAGAGACAGCAAAGAGAGAAAGAGCAAGTAAAGGGGGTGTGAAAGAAAGAGCAAAGCGAGTGTGTGCAAGTCAAGGGGGTGTGAAAAGAGACCAAAGGGAGAGCAAGAAAGAGAGAGAGGGAAAGAGAGAGAAAGAGAAAGAGAGAGAGACAGAGAGACAGTCACTCTTCCATTCTGCATGCAGGATTTGGGGACACAGGGGAAAGCAGGCATTAATTAGGTGGTGTGACCCACTTTGTGGTTCCCATTTTCCACTATGGAGTCTCACACATTGGAAACACAGCCACCTCCTATCCCCAGTCCTTCTCCACTTTCACTTCTGCAGCATACTGGCACAAATACACATCTACTCTAAATGGGAGTGGTGCTATTTAAATAAGAGGACATGCAGATGTTCTGCTCAAATCCCTGACAGTCCTTGCTAGAGCTAGCCCTTCACTTGTTATTAGAAGAATAGAAAGTCTCTGGAGCTGGGACTAACTGCTCTAACCTAATTCTGTGAGCTTAGGCTTATTCCAGTCTGAATACTATGGGTAATTGCTGAGGTTGTTGTAGGTTGCCTTTGGTGGATGAATGTCACAAAGCTGTTTTCATGAGCTATTTTTCAGTGCACAGAGACCTTACAGTAGTCAAAATATGAAAGTGCCATTGTCTATAATACTGCTACAGTGATGCCCAAGTCCAGTCCTAGAAAGCCAGTGTCCAGAACAGTTTGGTGATTTCTGTGCCCAAACACACCTGGTTCAACTCCGCTGTTAATTGGAAAGTTCAGTGAGTGTGTTTGAGGAAGAAAAGTAAAATGAAAGTAAGTGATTATTTGACATTGTGAACACAGCACACAGTGCACCTCAACAAAATGTGACCTCTGCATTTAACCCATCTGTGTACGAGCAGTGGGCAGCTGATGTGGGAAGCACTTAGTGAGCAGTGCTTGTGGACGGTACCTTGCTCATGGGTACCTCAGTGGTACTTGTACTGGTCTAGAGTTTCAACCGGCAACCAGTGGTGCACAGGGGCAACTCCCTAACCATTACACCATCACTGTCTCAAACAAATTGTCCCAAAGAATCAAACGGTGCTGGACTTTGGCCCTGTAGACTGCACTTGGGCAGTCCTGGTCTATAATAAGGGTTCCCAATTTCAGTCCAGGAGGACTCGAGTACAGCACTGTTTTCCCTGATTACGAGCTTGATGGCTGTCAGTAACTGTTGGGTAGTTTCTGGAACATGCTTGTTAATTGACCTAGGTATAGATTGCACTTGGGAATTTGGCAAAATTGTTGCACATTTTAAATTAAAATATATAGCTTTAAATAGACCCCTGAAGCATTTAACTTAAGACACACTTAAGAAGTTTTATGCCAGTGGCCACTGGCCTGCAAGTCTGTCCGGTGATTTTCCATTAATAAAGGGACTCCTGATTGATGTGGTTTTAGAAATGTGAGTATGTGGTCTGTGTTGTGACTGGGCTGGATATAGACACAGGCACACACTCTTTAGTGACTTTCCTCCTGGTGTGTGTAAATGTGTGTAGGCAGTGGAAGCTCAAGGACTACAAGCCAGTGCAGACCTTGCTGCTTCCTATAAAAGAGAAGGCAATTAGCACTTTTCACTGTCTGCTGCAGTCTTTCCTCTCACAGCCTTCCAGCAAGTAACACTCTGAGTGTTTCCTCTCTCATCTCTCTCATTTTCAACTCATCATATTTTCAGGGGTTCAGGAGGAGAAGTATGGTGGCTGGTTGCTATGACGACCAAGCAAAAAAAGACCTGACCCTCTTCAGAATGTCTCAATCTTCTGCTCTATCACTCTCTCCACTCATCTCTATCTCTTTTTTCAGTTCATTCTGCTGTTTTTTTTTCCCTACTTTATTGCCCAATCCCATTGCTTCAAATGAGCGAGTGTACTTTTCTACAAGTGAGGTTTTTTGCATCCATATCATGAGCTGGTAACAAGACTTAAAAATACATAGTCTATAAATAGTTACTGCAATATTGCCTTTGCAGTACTGATACCGCAGTAGGCTATAATGTGCAAATTAATTTCTGATGGTGAATCTAAATATTCATGTAATTAAACGAAAAATAAATGCTCTTGGTCAGGATGGCACAGGCCATGTTTAAGCATGTCACATCACTGATGGACCAGTGATGTATTTCTGAGTGAAATGTCTGACTAAAGGTTAATACATTGCAAGGCATATTGTAATCACATGTAACGTATGTATTTTGTCCATATCATGTAGCCTCACCTGGCAGTATAATATTTACACAACATCATTAGAAAAGGGGAAAAAAAGTCCATCACTAATTCGCAAGTTGATTTCACCAGAACTTTCAATATCCATTAACACGGAGATGCTGTAATTAGGGATAAAACTTGGGGAATTAGCCCTCATTGCTGATTAATGTCACTTTATTAAGTCACTCTATTAACTAGCCTCTCTCTCTCACTCACTCACTCACACACACACACACACACGCACTGCAGAAGTTACACATGGGCCTGTTTACTAGGTCAGCATGTCCATTTAAGCAATTAAGCACTGTTGAACAAAAATAAAATAGGAAAAAACTATAACCTCATTCATAATACATTTCTTTCTTCACATTTGACGGGCCTTAATGCAGTTCCACCCACTGTGCTTAGCTTCTGAACTTGACCACACACCACTGTGTGTCTGCTTGATCTGAATATTTTAGCTCTATCCAGAATTATTTTTAGGAACACACTGCTCACATGTATAAGACTGGAGGACCATGTTATGTTGGCCATGCTTGAATGTTGAATGTCATTAGGATAATAAATAAAGGAGCACTAGGGTAATGACATGTATTTTCAGGACTGATATTATTTTCAAAGTTTAAGTCAAGATTTGATTTTAAATATTGCACACTATAAAAAAGGTCTTGATTCGACAGAGCTCTAATTAGATCACTCAGCCAGCCATCTAAGAAAATAAGCCTCAGTAATTGCAATCCCTAGAGATTTCCGGAAAAAAAGTCCACTCATCTCAGTTTTGGCACATGCATAGTATAAGCCCCTCCCCCCTCCACTTTACTCTGATATTTCTGATAAGATGCATTCAGATGCTTCGTTTTGAGGGTGGCTTTCATGACAGATGGAAAATAAAATGTTATAGGAAGAGACAGAGAGAGACAGATGTACTAAGTAGGAACATATCATTAAAAACATTGTAAGTTTGGCTGATGTTTATTAGCATTTTTTTAAACCTATAACACACTGTTAGGTTAAAGGAACAGATGAAATACACTAGCACATACTTCTAGTGCTTTCTATTAGCTATATAAGATAAAGAACTCTTGCTATACCTCTTTAAGTTACGTTTCAAATAAAGTTACCAAAAGTACATCAAAAGTAAGAAGCAACTTGGTATTTAACAAGGCCATTATGCTACATTATTTTCGCAAGAACTTTCAAAAGTTGCTGTAACTAGGGACAAAACTTGTTTACAGGTGTTAAAGAAGCATTCATATGCAGTGAGGGTGCTCTTACATACCTCACATTATTTCTGTCATTACATTACACAGATCAGACAAAGTCAAAAAAGAAAAACTGGCAAACTGCTGGTTGTGTGTTTTGAGGAAAAAAATCCTGCACACAATTATTAGATGTTCCTGATCCAACAATTTGGCATGCAGTGGTGCATCTAGACTCATTTTGCATTGGGCCAGTGCATGCAAGTAGCCCTATGTCTGGCTCATGGCAATGTTTCAGGAGTACAGTTTTAAATTTCAAAACAATGTCCATGTTTATACACTACATGAAAATCATAACACCCTTTACACCCATAATGTGACTGGCTGATTACCTGACTGACTGCCAGTCTTGCCACCGCTTTCCTTTGTTTGATGATGTGTTTTTCACACTGAACCCTGTTGGGGCACAGTGCTGTACTGTTTTTCCTGCTACAGCCCTCCTGATTCAGCTTATGAATGGGTCGGTAATCAGCTTGTGAAAGGAAGCAGGTGCTGGAGCGAGAAAAACACTTGCTGTGGCTCTCAGTGATGAGGGATTGTCTTTACATTACACTGCTCTTCTCCCTGCAGTACACACAGCTGTCTCACTCCTCTACACGCAAAGCCAACCCCTGCTGTTACAGAACTGAGCAGTGCCATGGGTACAGTGCATGGGCAGCGTTTGGCTGGGGTGGTAATGAAATACGCGAAAAAGTGGAAAAACATGAATCAGATGCCATTAATGATGGATCACATTTGCTTTTGCATTCGCATTCATCTTTCTAAAGTGATGTCAGCAGATGGAAAAGTTGGTGGACATTTCATGCCTTCTTGCTTTGTACCAAAAATATCCAGCAAACTGTGGTCCACTGATGAAGGCCTAGGGGATATTTAACAAAAGGTATGCATGAATGTAGATGAGTGACAGTCTCTAACTGTAAAATTGATAAGGAAGGTGTTTCTGGAATGAAAGGGAAAGTCAAATACTACTAAGCACTTCTATTTATTTCATTAACATTTCATTAACATTAAAGAATGATGTTAAAAAGCTAAACTTGAAGTCTTAGTCTCATTGTTACACTTAACAGGCAATGTAGATGTGAAATTATTCTCCCGTACACAAGGTTTTGGAGAAATGCTGCCACTAAAAAGGCATCTGATGCAATTGGCCATGTTTCATAGTGATTTAGATAGGAATCCACATATTTTTATAGTGGTTAAGCACAGTGAGTCACTAGGAAATGCTGAACAGCTGGTGACTTTGAAAACATGCTGCGTCAAACTCCACATGCTGTGGAGGAAAATGTGTGCACACTTTTCCTTCCCGAAAGACTAAATTGAGAGGAAAAAACATAAAATGATTACAAAAACCCAGGACTACTAATTGCACAGCATCCAAAATGAAATATAAATTCATAGAACTAAACGAAAGTCGTAATGAATATTTCTGCTTTACCAAACCTACTGTCAAAGCTTTCTTGTTCTATATTAAGTGTCTTTCATTTGAGTCAAATGTTTAAAGTTTTTCTTGTAGTTTTAGCAATTGTCTATTTCTCCCTGTGGAAATCAATACAAGTACAAAAAGCAACACATGCGCACACACACACACACACACACACACACACACACACACACACACAATATCATCCTCTATAATCCTCATGTCTAAACATAAGCTCCCAATAATGCCAGAATAGCGTGATGATTGTAAACAAAAAATATCCCTTCTCCCAAAAGTCTGTGCCTGATTGTAAAGACATGCGAGACAATTAATGAAAATCAAACACTGAGCTACCT
The DNA here is from genome assembly GCA_037974385.1 of Arnoldichthys spilopterus. NCBI lineage: Eukaryota > Metazoa > Chordata > Actinopteri > Characiformes > Lepidarchidae > Arnoldichthys > Arnoldichthys spilopterus. The sequence continues at coordinate 256,870 of JBBPDA010000021.1, read as the reverse complement.
GGTCCCAGCTGCTCTCGTTGGACCAGGAGTGCAAGAGCCACGCGAGAGCGGCATTTCTGATTAAACGCAAGACTGCATCAGCAACCCCGGCAGAGTCAATTAATGCACGTTATAACCAATCTGATTAAATTAAAGTTCACTCAAATGATTCAGCACGCCCAGCTGGGGCTTTACCGTCCCACAGGAATCCTCAGGGTGGGTGAGAGAGTTAGAGGCAGTGTGAGAGTGTGAGAGTGAGCTTGTATGTGTTTATTGCACTTGAAAAGTGATGTTAATCTAATTTAAGTGTATTTTTACATTAAAAATGTATTTCTTGTTCAAATGTGCACAACATTTCCACATGAATAAAATAATACATCAAGACACTTACTGCTGAAAGAAAATAAGCTGAGAGATAATGTGTTTATTTAGGGTTTTTCATGTGGACTTGACACAAATTTATCTCCAGTCAATTCAATGTATATATTTTTCAGTGCAGGAGAAGGAAAAATGTTCAGAATTTTAATGCATGTCTATGTAACTAAATTTGATTTCAAGCATTTCTGAGCCATTTTTATTGGTCCTTCGTGATTAAAGTAGATATAGTAACAAAACTGCTTTTCTTGTAAATTCACTACCATCTGAGAAACTGTGAAATCATTGGTGTCACTTGAGTGAAAAAAATATGTTCTACTGACTGTTAATTTGCTGCTCTCTGTGTTCTCTAATGCTAATACTCCGTGTGAGTGACCAAGTATTTTTAATTGACATTAACAGGCTTTCTCTGGAAGTAATCTTTTCAAGGTCTTCCAATAAAACAATTGTTCACAACTTGCTGAAATTAAATTCCTTAAATAAAAGAAAAAAGAATTTGTAATTAGTCTAACACGTAAATTAAGACTCAAATACTACACCATGGTTCTGAAGTCTAGACTAGGCAAATCATACAGATCGACCCGATCAAAAATAAATATAAATAAAAATATTTACGTTATTATATGATACAAAATTTACTTACATTAATCAGACAAACGTGTTTTGAAAAATGTAACTGTGTTAAATCCAAGGAGATGCAGTCAAATGCAGATCTGGAGATACCCTTTAACTACTTAAATCTATTAAGTAGAATATGGCAGCCTACAGTGTCAAATGCTGCTCTGAGGGCACATAAAATAAGTACCAAAAAATCTTTAAAAGATCATTACATAGCTTTCTAAAGGAGCAGCCTTAGTGGAATGGTACTTTAAAAAAAAGTAGTTAAAAAAAGAAACTGCTGTTTTGCTAATAAACTTTAATTTAAAAATTGGCCAGTAGTTACAGACTAAGCTGGGGTCAATTTTTTCAAGTAACCATGTCATGTTTAAAACATGAAGGAACATAGCCTTGTCTCGATGAGCAGTTAATGATAGACAACAATGATGTAACACCAAACAAAACAGAAGTACATTAAAAATTAAAAGAACATGATTGTTTCGTCCTACCAACTACTATAAGAAGATCATTGAGTAAGATTGGGGAAAACATGGTTAGGAAGTTTTTAGGACCATAATCTTAAGGGGAGGAACTTGCTAGATGCAAACTAAAGCCCTACTTTACATATTTTATCAAAGCCCATGATGAGCTTGTTAATTTGTTGATTAGTTGAATCAAGGGTTTAGGAAATTGTGTGTTAAATTTTTGAAACCTCTGCAATCCTGCAGTCAAGGACGAGGAGCCTGCAATAAGTTCAGTCCATCTTTTCCTAACAAAATACCAATATCCCACCTTTAATGTGAGCTGCAGTGTCCTGAATAAATTCTGAGATAAATGCAGTCCACTGATTTTTGGTAGTGAAGATTAATGGCGGTAATGGTCAGCGAAAATGTGAAAGGTCAATAAATACTATAGCTTGTCTGCAATCAAATGTAATTGCTTTTTAGTAGAGAAGAATCAACATTCAGATGTCCAAGTGATAATGAGCAGGAAGTGAAGTGAAGAGAAGAGAAGAGAAGAGAAGAGAAGAGAAGAGAAGAGAAGAGAAGAGAAGAGAAGAGAAGAGAAGAGGATTTACTGCTGGATGCCATTAGTAGTTTTACACCTCCCACACTATGGTCATAAAGCAAGTACATAATTTTCAATAAGGATTAAAAATTCTCAATTAATTTTCACTCTTTATGATGTGTGGGATTGAAGGTGAAAATTCATTGTGTGCAAAGGGAGGTAGAACATGTTCTTTGCTCCACATTTAAATAGCCATTGTGCAACACATGCTGTGGTACACTAGCAATAAAAGGACTTGCTTAATTTTTTCTTTCGTATTGTGGCCAAACCTCAATTAGGCCCCAGCCAGGTGGGGAGAAAGCAAACAGTAACTGATGGACACTTCTGGAAGAAAATGAGGAGAATGTCTAGATGAGGGCCAGCTAGCTCTCAGAGGAGGACTAGAAGTAGATGAAAGAGATGGGTGAGGGATGTGACCCCAGATTGGATTTTTATTTGATTAAAGGCTCTGGCCATCTGGAGACTTCTCCACAAGCTTATGGAGATGCTGATGCCACCATAGCAACACCAGGAGCCAGTGCTTTAATGGGCAGGAAGAGTCTTTAGATGCTGTAACCAGGAGTAACTGGGTAAGTGAGGCTGGTAACGAACCAACATTATAGAAAGCTTTGTACTTGACTACACTCTAAATTGTGTAGAAAATTGTCAGCAAAACAGTTCCTCAGAGTGATGCCATGTAAGAATAAACAATAATTCACTAGAGATTTGTTTTACACTTCTAAAGGTAACATGATGTGCCACCTTTTTTGAGTGTGACTGCGTCTGAAAATTCTACCCATTATGCTTTCTTTAGAAATCAGAGAATGTTCCCTTAAAGTAGACAGTCATTAACAGCAGTTTGGCCTTGTTTCTTGTGGGGCTTGTAAGACAGACAGCTTTACGCTGCTCTTCCCCACAGTGCCCTGCTGCTCCCCATGACAGACCACTTTCCTCCAAGTACAGTTATTGACTGCAGTTTGTTTATGGGTTTAAAGCTGCTGCTGCAGCACCACGATCGACGCTCACTGTCCTCGTCCATTACTGCAACTCCATAGAGTGTAGATGTCACGATCATTAGCTGGACATAAGCTCATGCAGGAAGTTCTGGCTGAAGTTCAGGGCTGCGATTCCGCATTGTAAAACTTCATGTTGCTGATTCACCAGCTATAACTCCAGTTTAGACACGTCTTCGCTGTAAGATTGCCAAATCAGAGAGTCACGACATACTGCTTGTAGTTGTTCAGAAAAAGCCTAGTGTTGCAAATCAAATGAGAGAAACTAAATGCACCCCCAAAGGTGTAGCATCACATTTAAATAAAGCTACGATGACTACAATTATTTTGTTTTATTATTTTTCAAAATATTTCTGTTCTGAAATAAGTAGTTTTGCTTGTTTCATCTGGTTACTCCATATGCCTGCTACTATTCTTTATTCCTGGTATCATGTCAATTAAAGGACAAAGTTCTTGTTTTCTAATAATCCATCATAAAAAGGTAGTGACTTTTGCTCACCTCAAAAATGTCTTCTGTTTTTCATAATGAGGAACATAATATTAAGCAATAGTATACTTTACCTTCCCCTCCCTCTTATCAGTGTGAGAAATGATCAGCTAGCTCAAAAACTGAGTGGAAATTGGAAATACATTATGGTCCTGAAAAAATGTGTTATGATTCATACTGATTAAGAAAGATGTACATAATCATGCTTTTGTAAGTATTAAAAAATAAATCAAACAACATATTGGCATAATAGACCTACATCCAGACAGCTACTTGTTTCAATAAAGTATTGAAGTAAATAAATGATACATGCAGGTATATAATTCAATAACCAACAAAATGCATGATAAAGTTCAAGAGTATTCGGTGAAACATAATGTGATAATGATAACATATCATACTCAATCTACCAGGTGCACATACAAATACCCCTACCTCCCCCGCCACACACACAAACTCTCACAGCAACAATCTATATAAAGCTGCTAATGAATTGACATCTAAATGTCATTTGGCCAGAGACCTCAGAGAAAGGCAGCAACATTCTCATAGAGTCAGCTAGGATCACCCTAGACTAACCAACTCTAATAAAGAATAGAAGTCAAAGGCCATACAGTATGTTCACACACTCATGCACACACAGATCACAAGAATAAAAGCCAGCACACAAAGAACCACAGCGATGTATAAACACTGCTTATTCAAATCAGTCCTGTCAATCTCTGTCTAGAAAATATTTTCCATGTACCTCAGAAATAGCCCACTGAAGGTGAACTCATAACTACCTGCTGAATATAGAACACAATAATGGAAACTGCAATAAGAAGAATATATATTTTTCCTTTGGAGACACTTTTCCCTTCTTTTATTACAGATACAGATTTGGCAACTCAGCAGCACAATCCATCATTAAATCTTGAGCTGGGCAAATGTAACAGTTTTTTTAAGTACAAGAATTTGTTTTTGTATTTGTATTGTATCTTACACCTGTAAGTATTTGCTTTAATCACTTGCTTTTTAAGACAAAGGGCACTGTTCTGCAGAGCTAAAGCATAGTTTAGACCAGTGATAATACAGACAGCAAACCCTAACTTTAACCATAAAAGATGCAAAAGTGTTAATTATTGGTAAATCAACCTAAAATGACAATTGTTAATTATGCAAACCTTAAAAAGTATCAAATGCCAGAGTTCTAATACTGCTATTGTGAAACTCAGGCTGCATCCAAAGAGTTGAATAAAGCATCCTTTACTTTTTATTTGACAGCCAGATGTCCAAAAACCAAGGAAAGTGGGCAGGAAAGGAAGTTGCATTTAACTATTTGGACACAGGCTGGTGAATCAGTATGCAATATTTTCAACTAAACCAAGTTGGTGATATACCAAGTATATAATGTTTTATTTACTTTTTCCTTTCTATTTAAATAAAGGCTTGAGTCAGCAGTAGTACTGCTAAAAAATGGTTGGTTGGATAGTGTAGTGGACAACACAGTCACACCCACAGCATACACTTCATTACATTAAGTATATTGTCATTTGAAGGCTTGTGTCTTACTGCTTCACTTTTTATTGTATTGTGGCTCTATCTGTATAGTGATTCCCAGCATGCAGGGTTTGTTGCGTTCGCTTTCAGTCTCTCTTCTTCCCTTTTTTTGCAGAACAGGGGCCATGAGGTCACTCTAGACTCTGGACACAGTGTGCCTGTGTGATATTGAGTTGTTTGTTCGGATCATTATTATGAGGGTCTAAAGGGCCATCTATGAGCACACAGTGGTTTGAACAGAAAGGTCAGCTCAGTGATTCATTCCAGTATTTCTCTTATTTTCTACTCAGGCTCATGTTGACAGGTTGGCAGTTTATGCGTTGTGGAGTCTGACATCAAAAGGTTTGAGCTCTCTGACTACACAGAATCCTGTATAAATAATTCCCTGCTTTATTGTTGTGCTCAGAGGTTGGTGATTGTTCTGGTTTTCAGTAGTACTGACACAACATAGTGTCTCATTAAACTATCGTCCTGGTAAATGTTTATACCTGGGTTAGTCCTATTCTTGGGATTAGCGCCGCAAGGGGCTGCTTGAATTGTTACCGTAAAGCACCTAATAATGCTTCAGCATATATTTGTTTGAACAACTCTATGCTTCCGGAGTTATAATTTGCTTATTAAGATGGCTTTCTCTGATGCTGCTCTGTCTGTACTGTTACTGTGGACATGGGGCTCACTTTAAATTGATCTTCTGTTGACTTCTGAATATCAGAGCATGAGAGCTTCAGAATTGTTTCTGGGAAGTTATAGTTATTTTAAGTCTAAAGTGAAGAGGTGTTCTCTTAAAAAAATGGCTTTCCTGATAACTATAGGTAGTGTGTTCCAGAGCTTTGAGGCATAACTGTTTGGGCTGTTGCTAACTTTCAACAGATCAGCCGAGAGGAAGGTGGTGGCCTTTGACACAAATAGTTAACAAGAAAGTTTGCAATAGAGCATGGTCTGAGCCTATTTAGGGGTTTGTATTTAAGGGGAAGCCTAAAATCAATTCAGAATGTTACAGGAAGCCAATGCAGAGCAGCTAAAACTGTGCTGATGTGCTCTCTCCTCTTAGTTAATATGAATGAGCTGAGTTCTCTCAGTGCTTTTCTTATGGAGGCCAGTAAAAAGTGCATTACAGTAATGAAGTCTGCTTGTGACAAAGGCATGAATCAGTTTTTTGGCATCTTTCTGATCTTTTTTTATTATTGTAAAATCATTTCTTTTTCTCTGATTTATTTGTTTATGCGATTGACTTTTGAATGCAACAGTGTGAACTCACTGAGCAGAAAATCTTAATTTGGATATGTTTATCTTTTTTTAAATAAAATTCTTAATATTTCTTCTGGTTCTGAAAATCAATTTTTTTTCCAAAGAATCACATCAGTGTTATATGTTAAGTATTGTAACAACACTATTGCATACCATGTCTGACAAGGTGATGTTCATTTGCAGAACATGTAAAAGACTGTAGACTGTTAAACCAATAGCACAGCAAAAAAATGTAATTTCCACAACTTTCTTCATCCCAGTTGTAATCATTCATCCAAGTTTGCTTTAGTATGCAGTTTACTGCCTCGTACTTGCCTTTAACTGCATCATAGCATTAAGAAATATTTAAGCTGTTACTATGTGGTAAAATGTTTATAATTATAGCTGTTTCGATTAGGAATCTGAGTCACCTCACCTTAGAGCACATAAAACTGCACAGATTTGCACTAAAGCTAAAAACGCAAATACACTACTCACAATAAGTTAGAGATATTGAGAGAGACTTAGTGGATGTCATACATATGGCGTTTGTTTCACTTCAGACATTTTTGGGATAGGGAGGCAACTGTATTGGTGTGATGCACACCTCATTTTGTGTTTCCATGTAATGGTCTCATTGTGTACAAAAAGCTGGTATTATCAAGAAGTAATTCCAAATTTATCATTCAAACAGCCATGAACACACGACGTCACTTAACGGACGAACAGCGTCACCTGGCCACGGCGTGCCTTCAGGTCGGTGGCAGGCAGTCAGATGTTGCTTGTTGTTTGTTTCAGAGTGTCATCAGCAGACTTGCATCAAGACACAGAACTACTGGCAGAGTTCATAACAGACCCAGGAGTGGAGCCCCACGAGTGACCGACCGCAACGATGACCAGTACCTAAGGACCTATGCACTCAGACATTATTATACAACTGCCACAGAGCTGCAGGTCCGTTTACGAGATGCGAGGGATACTAGGGTTCCCAGACAAACCATTCGCAACCGACTCCAACGCTTTGGCTTGAATGCCAGACGATCGTTGCAGGTAACTCAACTAAAATCATGATGATGATAAAACAATAAACCTGATGGATTACACCCTTAACTCATAAAATGTGTATTTAAACAAAAGCCTACAATTAAGGCTTCAATAGCAACATATGGCATTTGAGCAGCTGGGCTACAAATGACCATAAAAACATTATGCCCCCTACTAGATTTTTAACTGCACTAATGAAAAAATTGGGCAACACTGAGAATGATTTTTAGAGCATTCATTAGGAAATACCAACAACTTTTCAATGTATGTAAAATTTCTGCTATTAAGCCCAGCATAAGTATACCTTAGTATGACTATAAGTGTAGAAATAGACATGCAAAAAAACAGCACTAGCAGCCATCTTGAATTGTGTCCATATTTGTGTATTTTTATGGAATGCAGAGTTTCATACAGTGTCCGGAAGCTCAAAGTTGGAGGTAAAAGTGGAGTGATTTAGACATGCCCCCACCCAAATTTTGGCTTTAACACATCACACTGTGTGAACAGCTCTAATGCCAGCATCTTAGCATGTAGTACTGATATTCCAGACAAAAGCCTACTTGGGATCCAGACTTGGGGAGAACTATAATGATTGTGAAGACAGAATGTGTGAGCTACAATCAGAGCTGAGTGAGCAGAGGATAGCATGGAAAAAGTACCTAAAAACATACCTTATTCTAACTTGGGTTAATTTAATTAAAGGGAACATTTAGCATGAGATCAGAGAGAGAGGAGTTTAAATGTGAAGCAGCAAAAGACAAATGAATCCCCACGCACCGTTCATATTACACCCCACTACTGGCAGACAGAGAGAGCATGGCGCCAAAGGGCTAAATAATACAAGGCTTTGAATTTCAGCTCTAAAAGCAAACAGAAACTTGCATCTGCTGCACTGGAGACGTCGTTGCAGAGAAACTTAAAAAAAAAAAAACGAACAAAGTCTGGCAGAGAGAATATTTGAAGAGAAAAGCAGCAAGAAATAATAAATATTTTTTTGCAGTCTCTCTTTATTTCTTTATTTTTAATAAACAGTCCAGGATCTCTGGTATACTGCTTTGAAACTCATTTTGCATTCATATGGAGTGTCGCTATAGCTGCAAAACAGAAAGATCATCAGTTTTTGGAGAATTAAAGGAAGGGTGGAGTGTGCAATGAAAGTCTGAGGGAGTTCAGACTTTGTTTGCAATGCTGCCAAATCATAATTTTTCATAATATTTCTGTATAAAGAAAACCTCACATCTTTCAAAAACATGAAGGATTTGCTTTCCAAAAATTGTAATGTAGCGTTTTCATGAAACGTTAACGCAATAAAGAGATGTTCATGTTTCTGTATAGAGTATAATACAGAACAGTGTAATGTCTTAGCAATAACACATGCAGGGGGCCTATATAGAGTAGAAAGTATGAACATAAGCCAGTCAGGCAGGCAGCCAGGCACATGTCCTATAGGTTACACTCTCTTTGGGACAGCACCTCATTCCCGCTCCTTTGACTGACAGGGCTGATGGTGCCTTTTACAGCTGTCAGAACGTTTACCCAAGCTTTCCCAATCACAGCCGATAACACATCACCAACAGTACAGTGAGTTTCCCCTAAGGAACAAGGACTGCGAGTGACTGCTAACATATCACACAGAGTGTGGCACTTGAAAGACAAATGACATTGACTTTTTTTGGCACCGCCAGGTAAGTGGGGAATATGATGGTCTGCAGCAGAGCTGCTATGGAGTTCTGTGGGGTTGAAGCAGCATAGACGGTTAGCTTTGACTGCACCTCTGGCTCCTGGCTTGATGCACTATTCTGAGATAAAGCATGCAGTGCCTGATGCTTAGGTCATGAGAAACAGAGAAGGCGTGGGAGAGGAAGAGGGAGAGAAAGAGAGGGAGAGAAAGAGAGAGAGAGAGAGTGAGAGAGTGTAACACAGGGGGAAACCTTTAAAAAAAAGCAAGAAGAAAATCTTCAAAGGGGCTTCTTTACCTGAAGTCCTTTGATCCAGAAATCTATAAGGCCTAGGCATTTAATGAAAAAGATCAGACTCCTCCCCTTTTAGCCTCACTTCATAGCGGCACTTTGTTAATCCATCCTTCCCATTCTTTTGGGCAGAGAGTAAGTGGTTTGCTTTGGAAAAGAGATAATCAGGTGTAATTTCAATGAAGCTTGTCACTAGGGATTGTACATGGGGCACCTAGATAAAGGTGGTCTTCTGTGTAAGTGGCAAATATTGCCTTCTGTGCTCATAAGGCAGGACTTCTTGGCGAAATATTCTCAGAGACTCTGACAGATCGAATCAGTTTCCTCTTCACATCATCCCCGCTTGTTCAGGCCAGGCATCTGCGCTGTCAAGTCTTGGAGGAAAGTATGTGGGCCGCAAGGGTCAGGAAAGTGATCTCTCGCAGGAGCTCCAGTAAAACCTGCCAAACTAATCTGTCTCATGGCCAGGATTCCTCGCCTGCCCTTCCCTGTGGCGCCTTAGAACGTCCGCTTCATCTCTAGAGTCGAGGCATACTTTGTTATCCACTTCTTGATCTTCAGAGCTGCTCTGTGACTAAGGTGCCTGCTCTTACACTTAAGCAATAGAGGATGAGAGTGAGTATATTAGTTTGTTTCTGTGAACAAATCACAACCATGATATTTTGTGACAAAGCATAACCTTGAGTGTTTGACTGCTTTTCCACAACACTTTGGCAAAAAGAAAAGGGAAAAAGAAAAGAAAAGACCACATTGTTTCAAATGTTAGTGGTGACAGGCAAGGGAGATTTGCTTTCCACTTTTAGCCACTTCAGTGTGCTGCTTACCAGCACACAGCATCAGCTTGATTTAAAAAAAAAAGTAACTTTTACAAATTATACTTCACAAATGAATTACCATTTTTCCAGAGACAATACATTTAACAATGTTACAAATCCTGGAGCAAAACTGTATCGTGCATAATGTCTAAGTCTGCTCGGACAAGATACGAACATTAGGATGTAACTGTCAGGTGAATGTTTGCTCCCATAGTGTTCAATCACTGATCTTCATTTTGGTCAAAATACTTCTTATTCCAAATATTTTTTTAAATATAATGAACAACTAATTTAGATTTCATGCCTGGTGTGGACCCAATCATTGATATAATATGATATTATATGGCAGTGTGTTGTACAGTCAAGCTTGGTTTAACTGGAGAAGCAGCATTTAGCTTCCGGTGTCTTCTAGAATCACAGAAATTCTTGGTATTTAAAAAAACTGAAACTGCAATGTACAATATTAGTTTGGACTGGTTGTATTGAACCACTGAACACTAACAAGGGGTAGTAAAGGACTTGAATGGTTTCCATTTCTGGTTGCTTGCAGACATAAACAATAGAAAATAGTCAAACGTTCATCACATAAACATAAAAACACATTTGGCTTCGAAGGGTCTGCCACCCAACCTGAAAGAAAATCTGGGGGAAGAACTGCATTATGTAATGTATCACAAGTAGGGTACCTTAATGAAGGCAAAATCTACATACTGGTAGCTTCTTCTATTCTGCCCCAGTGTTTTTAACATTCTTAAATTGATTTCCCTTAAAAAAAAAAAGCAGTGTTTGATTTGAAGATTAATTTGTACAGGTGCATTATCGCAAGTGAACTTTTAACATCTTACTGACTAAACATGCTATATGTAGAGTAAGTCACCTGAGAAAACAAACATTTCTTTTTAAAAAATAATATAACAATAAATGTACTTTGTTATTATGTTTTAGACTGTGATCTGTGGTCTTCAGATAATTATAATAATTCAGAATTATCAATATGATAATTCAGATTATTAGGATGACGTTATGTATGTAGCTTTCAAATGCACACTGGAATACTTTTAGCCTAGTGATGTTGTGTGCAGCTGCTCAGCCATGGATATACCTGATGCAGTTTTTTTATGCACTAAGAACTTCAGCACTCACTGATCCCACTGTATGAATCTGAGGATTACTGCTTTGTGGCTGAGCTTCCAGTTCACAATAATAGAACTTACAGTTGACTGGGCCACGTCTAGCATGGCAAATATTTCATTAGTTGTGCCAAATGTGGCATCCTATGAATGTGTAAATTCGCTGAGCTCTTCAGTAATTCATTCTACTGCCAAGGCTTGTCTATGGAGATTGCATGGCTATATGTTTTACTTTTTGCTGAAACACCTCAGGTCAATAACTAAGAGGAATTGAAGGAAAAATGGCCATATAGTTTAGGTTATATAGTGTAAAACAACATCACAGGGAACAAAATTTATAAGTAAATGATTTTGCACACTAATGTTACACAGCACCATGTATTATAAGTATTCTGTGTTCTGTATAGTGCCCTTTTTGATATCACGGTCACTTTTTTAAAACTTAAAACTTTTAAAACTACACCAAAAAAATTGCCCACATACTGAACATTTCTCATTCACATGTGGAGTGCACTCTTCAAACCAAACTTTGGCCAAACCTAATTAATTTGGAATTAGAACTTACATTGGGAGGGGTGGACTGAATGAGGTGGGTGAGCTGGGGTGGGTGCAGAACAATGGGAAAATAAGAACAAGCCCAAACCTCTTAGCTGGAGCCCAGGAGTGTGTTTTAATTAGGCGGAGGCTCCTGAGAGTGAGCTAAGCGTCTCAAGCGAACCTGCGGGTGCCCAAGCCATTTTCAAACACTTTTAAAAAGGCTCCCTGTGGACATTTGATGTTTTAACTTGCTGCTGTGCCTTTGCTACTGAATAATCTCTGCAAAATAAGAACATTTTGTTTCAAGCATGTGTCTGTTCCTCAAACAGCCTGTTTCATTAAAATAAACTTTTAGAGCTGTTTATTTGGTGGAGGCCACATTTACTGAAGTCTCAGTGTAAGTAAAGATGTCAATACTGAAAGCACAAGACAAGATACTAGAACAAAGAACTGGAGAACCAAAAATATGAAGATAATATGCACTTCAACAAGTTTCCTCCATAAATAACTGTAAAACTCAGCCTTTATATGCAGAAAGTGAACTGTAAATATATGCATGTAAATACATGCATTATACAGGTGAAACTCAAAAAATTTGAATATCCTTCAAAAGTTCATTTATTTCAGTAGCTCAACTTAAAAGGTGAAACTAATTTATGATATAGACTCATTACATGCAAAGCAAGATATTTCAAGTCTTTATTTGTTATAATTTTGATGATTATGGCTTATAGATTATGAAACCCCCAAAATCAAAAGCTCAGAAAATTAGAATATTATATGAAATCAATAAAAAAAAGGGTTTTAAATAGAGAAATGTTGGACCTCTGAAAAGTATAATCATGCATATGTACTAAGTACTTGGTTTGGGCCCCTTTTGCATGAATGTAGCGTGGCATGGATGCTATCGACCTGTGGCACTGCTGAAGTGCTATGGAAGACCAGGATGCTTCAATAGTAGCTTTCAGCTCTACTGCATTGTTCGGTCTCATGTCTCTCATCTTTCTCTTGGCAATGCCGCATAGATTCTCTATGGGGTTCAGGTCAGGCGAGTTTGCTGGCCAATCAAGCACAGTAATCCCATGGTCACTGAACCAGGTTTTGGTACTTTTGGCAGTGTGGGCAGGTGCCAAGTCCTGCTGGAAAATGAAGTCAGCATATACATAAAGCTTGTCTGCGGAAGGAAGCATGAAATGCTCTAAAATGTCCTGGTAGACCGCATTGATTCTCGACTTAATAAAGCACAGTGGACCAACACCAGCAGATGACATGGCTCCTCAAATAAACACAGACTGTGGAAACTCCCCACTGGACTTCAAGCATATTGAATTGTGTGCCTCTCCATTCTTCCTCTGGACTCTGTGACCTCAGTTTCCAAATGAGATGCAAATTTGCTCTCATCAGAAAAGACGACTTTGGTCCACTGTGCTTTATTAAGTCCAGAGTCAACGTAGCCATCTACCAGAACATTTTAGAGCACTTCATGCTTCCTTCTGCATACAAGTCATAATCATCCAAATTATGACACATAAAGGCTTGGAATATCTAGATTTGCATGTAATGAGTCTGTCATATATTAGTTTCACCTTTTAAGTTGAATAACTGAAATAAATTGAAAAACTTTTGCACAATATTCTAATTTTTCAAGTTTCACCTGTATATACCGATCAGCCATAATATTAACACCACTGAGAGACCAAGTGAATAACACTGAATATCTAGTTCTTTCAATACAATGGTGTCTGTCAGGGGGTGGGATAAATAGGCAGCAAGTGAACAGTCAGTTCTTAAAATTGATGTGCTGAAAGCAGGAAAAAGCAGCCTGAGCAGTAATATTTTGTAGGTGGCATTAATGTAATGGCTCATCGTTGTGCGTGTGTATTTGTGTGTGTGTGTTTGTGTGTGAGTGAGAGAGAGAGTGTGTGTGTGATCAAAAATTAAAAGATCAGCTATGTTGTAACACTTTCACAACCTTCTGAAATATTTCAACATATTATTAACACAAAAACAATAAATATAAATAAATTACAGGCATAAACAGAACCAGCGGAATTCTCAGACAGACATGTTATTGTTCACTGTTCATCCTTGAAAAGTAGTTCTAATAATGTTAATTGCATCCATCATGAACTTTTAATTGCACATTGTCCTGCACTTAATCCAATTAAACAAGAGTAACTGTGCTCAGTTTGTAAATAAAGCATGCAGGTGATAAAAATGTAATTTGCATCCATGTTCATTTGCATATTGTGACTATGTTATGTAATTTACTATGATATTAATTATTATCACTGTATTGCCTGACCCTATGCTTATGCACTTAAGATGTTTTTCAAAGGTTTTATGTCTCATTTCCCTTCACTTTCACTTTGATGAAGATAAACACCTACATGTAGGCCCTGGCATTGAAAAACTTTGAGAAGCCCTGAAACAGAGTATTCCCTAAAACTGGGTTGAAGCAGAAGCCTCTAAACACTTCTACCATATTAAAGACTTTCTGAAGCCCTCAAATACATTGAATCCATTGCCTTTTAAAAGTGCTACAGTCACTGCAGAAATGATGTCTTTGGCATCCTCAAATGACTATTTTAGTGTCTGTCTCAGACTTAACTGAATCAGCACACTGTGTTTTGTCTGAAGAAAAGACACAGCATAATCATTCTTGCAGCTTGACCTCCAAGGTAATAGGGATCTGGCAGCAATGCAAGTCTGTGCAAAGGCCCATTCTTAAAAGCCCAGTCTCTCTGGCCTGACTCTGATATGAGAAAAAAGAAAGAGTATGTGTCTCAGAGCAGTTTTTAGACAATGATGCATTCTACTGCACAAAGCATATCAGAGCAAAAGTATACACTTCTGTGGCATCACTCCAAATATCTGCTTTCAGACCTTTCCTTTTAAAGAGTCCAGAGTCTACCATCTACATCTGCTATGAGTTGCTTCCACCCAAAAAGGTGAATTCTTTAAAGCATAAAAAGTGCAGACTGATCCAAGGTCAGCACTTTCATGCAGACACTTTTAACCACCAGCACAAGTTCTGTCAACGTGTGCTTGTTGCTGAATAACGCATGAGGGTGCAGGCTTTTTGTAAAGGCGTATGAATAAATAAAATAGGTTGGGAAAGCATGAGCACAAAGCCGCAGTTAGAGAAACACATGTTCACACCTGGCTGTGTTGTTCACCCAGGTTTATTTTCTATACTGACTTCAGGAGCATGAGATAGTTCTGTTCTGCTAGAGAATGGGTCAGCAGGACAGAAACCACATTTCTGCAAACTATTAGCAGGGCCCAATAGAACTGACTGCTGTCATGATGACTTGATTAATCAATTTTTTTCTCAGTGTATCAGCAATGATTCTCAGTTTAATATGATAATGCATATTTTACATAATGCATATTTTAAATTATCTTACAAATTAATGTAGTAACTTTAAACCTCAATTAAGGTTCACAATTGGACAACTTGGCTTTAATAACCATGTTGTTTTAAATTTTGGGGAGAGGGGTGTAATTTTTCCCCTAATTTCATTATGTCTAATACTACACACTAGTTAGGACTCCTCCCAATCACAATATCCAAGACATAGACTTTAGAACTTAGAACTTAAAGAAAGCGTAAAATGACCCTAACTGCCAATTCTGTTACATTAGCTAAGAGACAATGACAGTGGCTAGCATTTTGCTAAGTGATAAGGGGAGAGCTAGATCCATCCTGCCCACCCAGAGAGTGCAAAGCCAATTATGCTTTCTTGGACTCTTACATGGATGGTGTACAATCTCCTGATGATAAGCCCAATGCTTAGACAGGTGCAGTCCCCAACCTTTTGATTGAACATTTTGGGGCTTAACATATAACTCTTTCTGTGAGAAACTGGCTGATCAATTTATATGTATTTTTGCTACATTATGCTTTTATTTCTTAAATAAAATGTTTTTCCTATGAAATATTTCTCAATCTTTAAAGGTTTGTGCACATTTTGCAAGTTCATATTTATTGTTTGCCCTTGTTTGTTAATCAACAAAATAATTGTTAAATTTTTCAATAGTGCCTAATTAGTAATAAAGGAGTCATTTCACAGAGTGCACAGAGAGCCTTTAACTGTTATTCACAGAGATCTGGGGTCTTCGTTGCTGTCAAAGTGTATTTGTACACTCATCTTGGGTAAATAGACCTCCCTAAATGCCTGTTGTCTCCCTGTCATCGTGAGTGACAATAATTACCTCAGCCTTAATGAGTCAGACATCTGCGGAGCATCAGAAACAGTAATTAGGTCTATAAAGAGACGGGCCATGAAACAGGTATTTTCTGTGTGCAACGGAGTACTGGTTGTCAGGGCAAGAACTGTCAGTATACATTTGATTGTGCTCTAGTACGCAATGTACATTATGGTATGGAGTAAGCATGCCCTATCATAGTGCATACCATCAATGCTGTATGAGCTAAATGCTCTCAGTGGAAAATAGATGATAAGGATCTGTGGGTGTTGGTAAGTGGATGAATGTGTGCACTGTCAGGGCTTTGACACTTTCCCAGGAGAGCTGTTCTTTAAAATGGTCGTCTGTGGCTCAGACATAGGCACTGCAGGTGAAGCCTCAAGTTGGAACAGAATAGTAGGAGTGACAACACTCAGCAAGCTGAATAATACATAACCCTGACCACAGCTAAGCACCACTTGACCACTCCAGAGCACACCACACCACACTACACAAAAAGCACCTTAAATTACTTGATTGAAATATTTACATTAGTTCCACTTTAATTCGATATGTTACACCTAACCAATAACTGCCTTATATTCTCTCTCATGTTTGGAAATAATCATGCTGTTATCATATTTTGCAGTCATGTGGGACGGGACTAATGTCCACATTTATATCAGGTGCATCGGTCCTAAACAGTCTGAAGTGCCCCTTTAATTTTTTGAGCATTTTCCCAATTTGAACTCAGGATACAGTTATGTGAAATTAGCAGGTGCTGTTGTTCTTTAACCCCTCAAATCTTAACACCACTTTATTTATATTTCTTAATTATTAAACTCATTATATTACTGTAGTAAAGCAAATGGATTTCAAGTGAAGTTTGTTAGATGAAGATTTCGAGGGCTGAGGGATTGAGTCAACAGAAATGTTTCCACAAGAATCCATCCATCCATTTTCCAACCGCTTCTTCCGTTTCTGGGTCACGGGGAAGCTGGAGCCAATCCCAGCTGACTGCG
>JBBPDA010000021.1:214985-225704 GCA_037974385.1 Arnoldichthys spilopterus | reverse complement strand
TATATATATATAATCAAAAATAAATCCCCTCAAAAGTTTAACTGCTGGACACAAGATGTCCCATAATTTAGACAAATGTTCTGCAGGTCACACAATCTGACAGGTCACCAAATGTGGTGTAACACCACCAGACCTGGCCCTGGAGTAGAAACTGCCCTGCCCCGTTCTTGTGGCTTCAAGGGTCCCAGCATTTCTGACAGTCCTTTTCATTCATAAGCCCCTAGAGACGAAGGGAGCAGATGAACCACTAAAAACAATGGTTCTCAGAGCTGATTGCAGTGCACAGATTTGATGTTATTGCTGCTCCAGCACACCTGCCTCAGGTTTTTGATTAACCTTGTGATTTTGGAAGGGGATGTGGGGTACTATTACTGTGGTAGGAATGAATCTTCATGCATGATTTTGGTAATGTAAATCTGTTCACTATCATGTGATTTTATTATTCCATATGTGAATAACTAACAATATGTCAAAGGTCGTACCAAGAACCACCACTTCTTAACTAAAAGCTATGTCAAGCTTTTAAACTTCTCTTAACCTTTTTAACCATGTGTTATAAAACTGAACAAAATGCCACTGCTACAGGCAGCCCTCAGATAACATCAGGGTTGGTATCAAATAACACCATGGCTGGTATTCAATGGTATTCGCTAATATTTACTAGCTTCATTTATTGATTTTCTTAAAAGCAAAAAAGACACAAAAACAAACATTGCTTTACTGAGACAGTTAAAAGCTACAGTTCACTCATTGTTGGGGATGGTGGATGAATTGTCTCTAAATGGAAAGTTCAGTTTAGAAAATTCTGTTTATTTGTCAGATTTAGGAGGTTCAGCTTTCACACACTGCACACTAAATGAGCCTTTTGAGAATGAGTCTTTTGTGCTCTCTTTGAATTAAACAAGCTGTCATGGGCATAAAGCTTTGAGACCTGAACAAACGCCTGACCAAGCCCAGGAGCACTTTTATATGACTCAAAAGCCACTTGGACTGCTTCATAACGACAGAAGTCACCCAGTGGAATTTCCAGCCTCATCCAGAAACACTAAGAAGGAGACATTAAGAATTAGACCACAAGTACAAAAGTGGATTACTAGGTGAGAAGCAGAAATGTGTGACCTAAATATTCCACACTACTCTGATTAAACATTCAAACTTCTCAAATTGTACCAGGCAGAACTCCCTCTACCATTACCTTACCATACAGCAAATAAGAATATGATAATGTAATGTAAACTTTTCCAGGACAGAATAGAGGACTTTTCCAAACAGCTAAGCAATACACTGGCACTTAACAATGTGTTTTTACACAAAAAGCTCTTATATTAGACCTGCAATTGTTCTGACAGATGTAGGGTGGGCAAATACATGCCAAACGATGGTTACACCTGCCAACTCTCTTTGAAAGAATTTCATCACTTGTAAAATGCAATCTGTGCCAGCAGCCTTACAAGGTTCAATGAAGGTCTCCACTGGAGACAATGTAGATGCCCTGTAGATCATTTCCATTTTATATGGCTCTGTCTAAATGCATTTTGGACGGTGAAACATCCTCATTGGCAGGATGTAGAGAAAGTGATGAAAGAACCCGTGGTGTAGGTGACACTACTACTTTGGAGAGCAAAGCAGAATATGTCATGGATACAGACAAGCATTTAATGAGTATACTTTTGGCAGACTTTGGGAAACTTAGGACCTTAAAATGTGGCATCAGCAACCACTTTAAACGTAAGATCAATAACGTTCTTTAGATTTTAGACTTAGAGTGATGGGTAGGTGTTTTAAAACATTGACTGAAAAATCATATGTAACATATGACCCTCTACATGACTTGGTTGTTCTTGGTAACTGAAAGAAACAAAATTGACTTTGCAAATCCTGCACCATCTCTGAAATATGACAAAATATGACTACTCCCTTTGGGCATAGGAAACAAACGTTTTGTACAAATAAACAGTGGGTACAGAACTGATTTTGTTTGTGGCTGTTGTACAGTTGCTCTGTACTGGAGATGAAAACTGTAAGCTTCTATAGCTTGTGGGCTGATTGCCTGGGCTAAGACTGGGCCTGTTCCACTCTACCTTGAGGGGGAGCATGGAAATAATCTGTACACTTGGCTTTCCTGTTCCAAATTTAAAAGGGAAGGATTTCAAAAACAGAGCATAAAATGTGAGAATTCTCTTATCTGCACTGAGAGGAAACCCGGCACTTCTGCTATTTCAGGAGGGGTGCTTTCTCACATGCTTTCTTGCTCTTACAACATCCTCATTACCTTAGCATCTCTATAAAGGCCTCAGATGACCTTTGCAAGTTGAAAGGCTCCCTCAGCCCTGCCCTTTGCCAGAGGTGATTAAGTCCTCCCTTCTAAAAGGCCCCTTTATTTAATTGGCACTCGGAACAACCCCCCATACACACAGTTTGTGGTCCTATAGTGAGGCATTAAGCCCAACAGGAACACAGCTCTGAAAATATGTCTCTTTAATGTATGGTGGGCTGGGGCAAAAGCTTTTCCTGCTTTTTCCTCCCCAAGCTGAGCTCTTGTAATTATGACAAGCCATAATCTCTTGTCTTCTATGGCACCTGGGACACCACCCCCTGCTGTCTTAGTGCGGCTGTTACAGGCCATTTCCTGACTCTTCGCGTAAGCCAGCGCAGCGGTGGGCCTAGAAAGTCTTTAGCAGGTGAGTGAACATCCTGGTTACTGGAGCTATAGCCTCATCCACCTCTTGCAGGAGTGTCCAGTGGGGGGGCCATTCCTTCATGCTCTGCGGGGCCCCTTCCATTCCTAGCTGTACAACAGTGGGCTGCATTTCTCTTAGCCCCACTAGAACTAATGTCCTCTAGCTCTTCTACCAAAAGCCATTTTGTCTTGATTACTCTGGAAATGGCTAATAAGTGCTGGCGGATGCATGCAGAGAGCCATCAAATGCATCTCTGGCAAGCACAGTCCACTCTATCAGCTCTGAATCACTGAGGAGTCCATTCAGACAATTAGGCCTGCTGATTATGACTTCAAGGCTACTTCACACTTAAAAATAGCACTTATGATACATGTACTGCATTGGTTTAAGTGACATATTTTTCTGGATTTTTACCACAACCAGCTCAGTGCTATCATATTGTCAACTGACCTGCTTAATGGCGGGGGCTCAAGGGGGCATTTGGAGAAGAGGGTACGGCGAACAAATTGCAGAAAAATTGAGAGCCAATTTAAACTGTGTCTCTATGAGGGCTGTTGCTTAATGTCAGGCTGCCCTTGCTTTGGCTCTGCTCGCCCACTCTCTCATTAAAAGCACTCCCACAGTCCATGAAGTGTCTCGCCAGACTGAGGCAAAAAAACAGCAGAAAATCAGAAAAATATTAAACTCATATGCAGAGCACAAACTGGAAGCAAGCACTCACTCATACTGCACATGTACTTCTATGCACAAACGCACACACAAACCTCTCTAACAAGAGTGTAGAGGATATACTCTTACATGTCATGTCATGTTGTAAGGGCAGCAAGTGCACCTCCTGGTGGAGGTCAGTAGAAATCCAGGACCAGACTCACAACCTGCAACTACAACTTACATTTTGAAGATTTCTCTAAAAATAAGCAAAGTTTTTCAAAATTAACATCTGTAAACAAACTATTTTTAATAAAAACCTGTACAAGTACAGATGAAAATGCTTATATTTAAATAATTTTTTTTTGAAAATTAAAGTTGGGTGTGATTTGTATGAAAAATGTAATTTATTGCAGTAGTTATTGTAGCAGATGTGTCCACTGGATCCAGCAGCACCCTATGATGTCTTCTCTCTCTGAGGCTGCTCAGGGCACAAGCCCTTGAGGTAGTACACCCAGGAGAGGCCCTGTCCGTGGCCTTCGGCCCGTGGGCTGGAGATGGTGAGCTTCCCTGTGCAATGGACCTTGGGACCTGCTGGAGGGCCCTCAAAGCTCACCAGAATATTATGAGTCTTTTTGGTTCGAATGGTGTCCACGCTCTTGACGGTGAAGGCTGGGTTGTTCACTTGAAAGGAGAAGGTGGTAGTCTGCGGGAAGACATTCTTAAAAGGGATGGAGATGTTGGAGCCAGCATGAATGGTCAGGGGGCCCTGGGCTTTGGGAGGGGTACAGGTGCCATATAGTGGGAATACATACTCCCCGCCAACGCTGGATGTAAGTGTGAGCAGGCCTCGTACTTCACCCAACTGGCCGGGCTCGAAACAGACTTCCACACTGACATCGTTGCCTGCCTGGAAGCCCGCCGCTACCATTATGTTTTTGTCCACGATGAAATCCATACAGTCTATCTAAAGAATGAAAGAAGAATGTGTAATTTGCTAACTCTCTTGAACTTAAACGTATCACTGATCAACTTAAACATATATTGTAAACATAAACTTAAAGTGTATTGCCTGCAACACTCCAAAAAAGTTGGGAGAGACATGCTTACTCATGTGTTACATCAGCTTTGCTTTTAATTACACTGTTAATTCATTTGGAACCTAGGCTGTCGTTGTCTGATTTCCCTCTTCATAAAACTCTGTACATTTTCAATAGGAGACAGATCTGGACTGCTAACAGGCCAGTCAAGCACACACACTCTATGTTTAAAAAGCCATGCTGTTGTAGCATGTGCAGAATGTGGCCTGGGACTTTTCCTGAAATAACCATAAACACCTTAATGGCATAATATATCTCTCTATAATCTCAGAATATGACAATGGGACCATCACATCCATGGGCACTGATGTCCTCCCCATACCATGACAGATGTTAGTTTTTGCACCTTTTGCTGATAACAGTCTTGATGGTGAATTTTATCTTTGGTACAGAGAGTTTTTTTTTCCCAGAAAGATGGTATCATCTTTTAGTCCATCTGAGACAAGCTCAGGTCCAGAAACTTAGAACTTATTGTTTTTGTACAGAACTGAAGTTTGGCTTTCTCTTTGTGCAGTAGAGTTTCAGGTTGCATTTCTTGATGCAGCAATAGACTGTATTACATGACAGTGGTTTTCCTCCCAAGCCAATATGGCAATATTTATCACAAAAGCATAACAGTTTCTCATGCAATGCATTCTAAGTGCATGTGTTAAAAAATGTTCTTTTTGAACTGACTAGCAATTCTTCTATAATGTTTGACATCAAGTGGTGAGCCATGACCCATCTTTGCTTGTAGAGACTGAGCCTATGGTGGATGCTCCATTTATGCACAATCATGATCCCTTCACCTTATTTTGCTCAGAAAGTTTCCCAACTTTTTTGAGTGTGTTGTCGGCATCCCATTCTAAGCCTGTTATTATTTAGATATGCATCTAAGTTTTAACAAATCACACTTGGTTGTTCACAACTTTTCCAAAAATGGGCAAGTTTATTTCATTTTTTAATTCCCTTACTTTACATAGGCAAAAGCCCATTGCATAACTAAAACAGTAGTAAAGCCATTCTAAATGTTGCTAATTCTTACGTATGTTTATACAGATAACAGTATGCCACATAGTCTCTCAAACTTTATACACACATCTGTTTGAGATGAACCTGAGGTTTGTGATAATTTAGGGATACAGTTTGCACAGTGCTAAGTGGTGAGGTACAAGCTTTCATTGTTAGCTTCATTATCAGCTACATTAGCCTTGTAGCTCCAGCGCAAAACTAAAAAAGGAAACTGCATAATCAAAACACGTCAAGGCTGATTAACTTCTTTTGGAGTATGGGGAAATATATGTAAATAATGTTTTTCCTAACTATTGCTTTAATAGGCAATGCTGCATTGGCCTTGCAATCATTCCAACAGTATAATATTAAGCTCTGACAAGATCATTTTAATTAGATGGTGACACTATGGGTAAAAAAGGCTGGCTGAGGAAAGAGTGAAAATAATGCAAAATTACTATGTTGCTAAAACAAGGAGAACACACCAATCAAAGTGCTGCTCTGAACAGGGTAAGTTAATTTTGCTGCTGTTTTTAAACACTCCACTAAACTGTACCTTGCAGGCGTACTCGGCCTTGACGCGGGAAAAGTTGGTGAACTTGGCAGAGAGGTAGTGGTTGCTGCCCAGAGGGGCTCTGAAGTAAAGGGGTTTCTCAAGAGGGGCAGGGAGGGCCCGGAGCAGCAGCTCGTAATGGAAGAAACCCAATTCACTGTTTTGCAGCACCAGCCGTGTTGTGGACTCGCCTGTACGCAACGGCTGGTACTCAAATGTCAAGATGTCCTGTGAAAGAGAGCGAGAGAAAGACAGATTACAGTCCTTTGAAGCCAGAAACAACATCAAGAAGCTTGTTTTACATTGAACTTATTTATATTTATTCTGACACTGGTAAAAAAACGAAAGCACACATCATGCTACACACATGGATATATATCACCTCTGCATGTGTTTACATTGATATTGAAATATATACAGCAATTCTGTGTGTCCATAGCAGTTATCTTTATTAAAAATGAGGACAGAAAAAATCTTTATTGGGCATTTTATTAGCACACACACTTCTCAATGTTCTGAACCATTATGTAATACAGCACCACCAGCTCATAACAGTCATTACTTTTGCAGAACAGCTTCTAACACCTTTTTTGACAATAGAAAAACTACTTTCAAAAGCAAGTCTTACCTTGGACAGAGCAGGCACTGACAGCTGGGAGGGCACGCTAATGTCCATATTGCGACATTCAGCTGAAAACACCAAGTTTGTAGGTAATGGATTGTCCACGGTCACATAAGCTGAGGTTGTCTGCCTGGCTGCAGTCACCATCTCAATAGTGCTAATTATTCCTGGAGGTGTGGCCTTGATGTTGAGGTAGTAGAACAGGTATTCACCTGTGACCTCATTCATAAAGGTCACCTGTGAAATGAGGAGGTGGAATGACTCCAGCATTATGTGTGTACAGCTTAAATGGAAAAACTGCTGAATAACAAAATGAGTGATTAATAAAAGAGACCACTGCGTATAACCAATCTGCATAATCCTAACTGGGTACATTTACTTGGCACATATTTAATATGCATTTAGCTGTAGACTGAATTAGTATGAACTGTAATAGGGCATGGTATTTACTTTGGCATTGTAATGGCCCTCTTTGTAGCTAAAGAAGGAGATTTTGTAGTCCCTTTTGGCCAGGGCAGGCACATCCACATAATCCAGGCCCTTCAGAGAGACAGTGCTGTCTGGACGTTCAGGCTTAATCATCTCCACTATAGCACGGAATCTGCAAAGCAGGGGCACAGCGAAGATGACACAACCATATCATAACCATTAAAAAAGTCCTGTAAGATTCTTTACCTAGATCTGGATGTTTATTAATAACCACAGTAATTACCCAAGAGATAACCCCAATGTAACAAGCAATATAAGATTATAAGTAGTTAATGTTTTTTAAGTGTGTGACGATGTGTATGTGTATGTGTTTGTGTGTCTGCAAAAATACCTCTGTGGCTTGAGCAGCCAGTTCTGAACAGGCACCATCTCTGTATATGATGTCTTGCAGGGGATCTCATGGTTGATAGTGCCTGCCGCTTTTGGTGGTTCTGCCATGCCCTGCAGTGTGTAGAGCATGCCTGAACCATCGGGGAAAGAAAAGAAGACAGAGCCCTGGCCCAGACACAAAAAACATATGTAAAAAACACAGAGAAAGGACCACTATTACTGGTTGTATTACATTAAGCTTGGTTTAGAATTACCACAGCAGTTAGCATTCAGCTTCAAAGCGCTATATCCATGAAAAGTTGTTCGGTTTGTTTTAGATAAAAAATCAAAAAACTGGCATCAGGGAAAGGGAAAGTATTGACTCTTGGCATGTGTTAGCAACACTGGTCTACCAGCCCCTGTTCTAAGCTAAAGAATCAGTGAAAATCATTGCTTACATTTTTTTAAATCTATTGTTCACACATTTGATTGCACACACATAGCATGTATAGTCTACATATAAAAGCAATACCAAATGTGAGCAGGGGATCTGTGTTCACTGGAGTGATGGAGCTCCATTCATTATCTTTGGGATGACTTGAAGTGGCCTTTGTGACTTAGAACTAACCATACAACATTAGTACCTGAGCTTGCTAATGCTTTTGATTAAAACAAGGCAATCCTCAGAGAAACATTCTAAAATCTAGTGTGGCCAGATAGGTAGCGACTGATACTACAGGATTAATACTCTTGATTATAGATCAATGTCATATTAGAAGGTGTCTTTAGACTTTTGGATCTATTATTACTTGCCACATACCTCAGATGGAAAGAAACAAAATGTTAAAGATGGATTGATGACTGATGGGAAGATATTTACCAGGTGCTTTGTGTCATCTGTGGTCATCACCATGGGCTTGTAAGTGATCTCATAGGCTTTGTTCTGCTGGTAGGGCTCGATAACAAAGGAGGGTGAAGCACTCCAGTACTCGCCCTCAATAACTGGCTTCAGATTCCAACGCTGGTTTGTGCGATTGGACAGACTAAGGGACTGGGTGCACTGACTGCGCACCTGGCATACAAAGTTCACAGTCTGCAAGCATAGAAAAAATTATAAGCTCAACAGACAGTAATGTTGTAGCAACAGATGTTCAAATCTGTTAAATTATTATACCTTTACACTAAGCATTCTTAAGGTCCACAAGGTATCTGCCTACCTGATTGGAAACTGGTGGGGAGATGCAAGAGCCAGTCAGATTAAGGATCACAGCCTTGCCTGCCTCGATGGTGCAGCAGAGATTATCATAGCGCACATCCTGCTTCACCTCTACTGGAGCAAAGGTCACTTCCAAAGGTACCTCCATTCCCGGAGAGATATAGCCTTCAGTAGGACAGATACTGAAGTCTGGAGCAAAACGCTTTACATCCCACTGGAACCTGATTAAGAACACATGCAGAAGTTAAAATAGAAGTTAAAATAGTGACAAGTGAAATATGTTTAGTAGAAAACGTGAATTTGGAAGTTCTTTGTGGAATATTGCTTGTAGAATATTTCACTTGTTTTTAACTGAGGACTGAGAGTGTTATTAGATCATATATATATATTACATATATATATTATCTGGATTACATTGTATAGCATATATGTACAATAAAAAAGTGCAAATATTAAAGTGACTATAGGAACTAAATATGGAAATCAGTTAACTGAGGAAAAAATTAATACTGTGAGTAAATTTGAAAAAAGCAAAGAAAAAGTTAACAAAGAGCAGGTTATCTTCTCTCTAGAGCACACTTAGAACACAATGTGTACATACCTAGCCCCAATATCACCTGTGTTCTGCAGGGTGATGCGGCGTGTTGCTTGACACCTTTGGGCCACAGCCCCAAAGGGCAGGTAGTCCTGGTCCAGCGTGACCTCCACACCATGGCAACAGCCCTTTAGCACCAGAAGGGGGCGCACAGTGCCCAAACACTCCAGTTGCAGTTCCTCACTGAAGGAAGCCATGCGCTGCTGAGGAGAGAAGACCACCTCAACCAAACATTTCCCCCCACCACCCTGCAGGGTCACCTCCTGCTCTGGATGCAGGGACAGGATCTAAAGGACATAAAAAAAATTTCACTGCAGGACTGTTTTCAGGAAGAATAAGAAAAAAGGCATATATCACCAGTGGAACAGGCATGGAAGGCACTGGACTAGGAAGTACTGAGTGGAGTTTGTCTTACTGAACATCACTGATTAAAAACCTAGGAGACTAATTTGTGCATATTGTCAGAACAATCGAGAAAGCACACCAGTGATTAAAATAGAAAAAGTCTTCCCATCCTCCATGTTTATTATGTTGCTGTACTTTTGCCTTTTTTGCCTTTTGTTCATTCAGTGCAAAGACTACACAAAGCAGGAGTTCAGGAATAGTAGAATAAACGATTGAAGAACTAAAGGTAGAAATGCACATATAATACAGCTGTACACCCAACAAAGTGGGATTACTTGAATGCATGTGTGTATATTACCTACCTTAGAGTCCAACAGAGCATGTGTAGAGGGTGTGAACAAGAGAGAAAAAGTTAAGGGTGAGGGACTGTTGTTGACCAAAGGGATGAGCTTCCTGCTCTTCTGGCCCACCTGCAGGGCTCCTAGCTTCACAGTCTTGTGTTTTGGATCTTCAACATCAACCTAAGAAAGCCAGAGAGGGTTACAGATCCCTGAAGTGTCTAAAAGTTTATCTTTAAGAAGCCTCTCCAAGTGAAAACGTTTAGGAGATCAGAATGCACTTTAGAAAAATGCTTGGGGTTCATCAAAACCAGACGAGAGGAAGATAACATACAGGCCTTTCACACTAAATCAAAGATATTCTCCTTCTCACCTTCATCTCAATTCCTTGCCCCAGGATCTCTACTACCTGCTTGACACACTCGTTGATCTCAAAGACCACTTTTTCATGGTAGTGCACAGTTTCTCGAGGGTAGAATGTAAAAAGCACTTCCATGCAACCACCAGGGGGTAGCACTTCAGGGGTGAAGCTCACTTCCAGAAAAGGGGTGTTAGAGAATAAACACTCTACACTGTAAAAACAAGAATAAACTTGGCTTTAAAAATATTAATCCTGCCACAAAAATGGCCTGATGATATGCAGAAATTGTACAGGGCAGTGGTGGCCTAGTGGTTAGGACACTGCCTTTGAGTCCTGAAGGTCTCAGGTCAGAGTCCCGGCTAGGGCACTACTGAGGTACCCTTAAGCAAGGTAGTGTCCCACTACACTGCTCCCCGGGCGCTGTTGAGAGCTGCCCGCTGCTCCACGTGTGCACGTGTGATGGGTTAAATGC
>JBBPDA010000021.1:193040-214885 GCA_037974385.1 Arnoldichthys spilopterus | reverse complement strand
TGTGGCTAACTGAAACACGAGGAAATTCAAAATATAACACAGAAACACAGAGGACACGGAGGGGCGTATTCGTGACAAAACAGCACTATGCAAAAGTCAAAAGCTGCCATTGTCAAAATATAATCCACATAGGGCCAGTGGTTTTTATGCAGGAGGACACTTGTTCTATAGTGAAGACTAAGACCTAGCAGAACACTGTCTCATTGCAGAAAATGATACGTAAACATTTTTTGTAATAAAAAAACAAACAAAAAAAAATGTTATTACATTTTGCTGTATTTATATTATTGGTTTTTAATATTTATCTAAAATTATATATAGTGTTTTTACTGTCAAGATTTAAACAATTTCAGTTTTTAAAGTTTTCTTGGCAAACATTTCTGGATAGCATTGCAAGTGAAAGCTCTTTGTGACTCATTTGTTGATTTATATGTGACACTCATAGACCATTCACTACCTGGGTGGGCATAATAATGTCTTTCTGGATCGAGTCAAACCGCCGTAGTTTGTTTGCAGTAGATGGTTTTGGAGAATGACTCTCTCTTGATGGCTTTTTACCCCCACTATAAGAAATAAGACTTTCAATAAGAGAGAATTCAAAGAGAAGACAAAGGAACAAATCTGCTGTGTGGTGTTCATACCCTCTCCTCTGCACTGGAAGTGGAAGATTTTTACTTATTCCTGAAATGGTGTAACAGATCTCAAGTTTCCCCCGGTTCTCAACAGTGAGTGTTTGCATCTTGCGAGAGCCATAAACCAGAGCACCAAAATTGATGACGTTTGGAGGGCTGATGCTGTACTTGGAGAATAGACACTGCGCAGACACTTTGATGGATATCATAGCAATGGTTTCTCCCCCCTCTGCTATATTTGGCTCAATCACCTGCAGAAAGAAATAGCCAATTAGATAATTACCATAGGAAAAAAACAGCCACACTATTAATATTAATGCCATTACATTTGATGGGAGATTTCTGACCTGGCACCATAAGATTGACTGCTCTTGGATGGACACCTCCTTGTTGTGGCGGAAGATGAACTGAACAGGGGTGGGCCGGTCATTGGGGTACAGGGAGCCTTTCTGGGGTGTGGCAGTAAAGATCGAATTGAGATCAGGCATTCCAGGCTCTGTGGACTCCAGAATGAACCTGCAACCATGAAAATACAGCAACATCATCCCATACTACAGCTACTAATAGGCAGTCTTTCATTCTTTTTCTATTGTATCTGAAATCATGAAATGCATGCTGGTCTGCATGCTGAAATGCACATGTTAATTAAGATGCTTTTGTACAGAATCTGGGTGGGAACATACTTGTAGGCTATGTCATATTTGCCTTTGTTTTTCAGATTAACCAACAACTTGACTTCTTCTCCTACTTTGATTGTTCCAAAATCCAGAACACCATCTGTACCTAGAAGTTCAAATTTGTCATCAAAATAAAATAAGTGTTCAATGTATTTGATATACCTATGTGCTGCTGTTCGAGAGACTGCAAATACCTTTGGGAAACATGATGTCCAGAGTAACATCATAAGCCTCTGCGATGATCTGAATATTTTCAGTATAGACGATACCAAGAACGTTTTCAACATCTGAAACCTGATCAGCACACACACCCACTTTAACAGCAATGCTCTTATGATCAAAAGTCAGTTACCATAAAATATAAACCTCTAATTACAGCAATGCATGAACATGGCACAAAGCAAAATTAAGTGTTTTACTTGGTTTTATGTTACCTCCAGACGTACGGCTTTCTTTAGACTGATGGGCTTCACAGCTTGGATGTACATGAGCAAGGAAAACTCAGAATGGGGCATTATAATGCCATGATCCTGTGACACACTAAATTCATCACCCAGAACTTCCAGGCCGCTCAGCCTCCAAGCTACTGGCAGGGCGGTAGGGTTCCTCAGACACAGGCTACGTGAATCTCTCCTAGAGCAACACATTTGTAGAAAAGCAAAACATTAGATTAATATGACTTTCACTAGTAAAAGAAAAACAAACACAGTTAGAAGTTAAATTTTGACAAATACAATACGTTTCTACAAAAGTACCATTTGCTACAAAAAGTGATGAACTGAATGATGTAAACAGATATGAATAAAAGATAGATAAATGGTATTTATTTACAACGCTCAAAATAAAACACAACCTATTTAGATTTAAGTTAGAACAACAGGTTACAAAAGCAACTAACTCTGTCAAAAGTAACATAAAAATGATTAATGCCTTCAGACAACCACTAATATGTGCTGTAACCTAAATAGCACAGTGAGCAAAATGTAATCAGGTATTAGACCTTTTAAGGAGAATCTTGTCAAAGTGGAGTTGCTTGCGATCCACCTCCAGCTCAGGCCGAACCCCTCTGCAGGCAAGGCGGAAAATGGCAGGCTCTGGGTTCTCCTTAATGCAACACACCACACTGTCTTCTATGAGGCCCGGGGTGGTGGGGTATGCCCATACTCTGAGCTCCTGCAAAACCACAGGGCTCTTAGAGACACTTAATTCACATAAAACAACCCAACAAAAACACCTTGCATGAACCATGAGTCTGTAAATGTAATTTCTAATTCAAGTGATTTAACAAGGTTTCATGTATAAACAGGGCCTTCCACAAAAAAACACAGTTAAAATGGCTTTGTTTAAAAAAAGAGATATGGTAAATATGGTACAGTTTTAGAAACAGTATGAGAAACAGAAACACCTACTTTTTTCTCATTGGGTTTAAGGATCATGTTTGGTGGGTCCAGGAGGAAAGTGGTGGCCTTGGTGTCATGCTGGAAGCAGAAATAAACTTCTGCATCCATTGGGGAGTTGTTGTGCATTACTAGTCTCTCTGTGTTTTCTGGGTATTTTCTTTCCTTGTACCTAGGGAAAGTAAGCAACAATTTGTTTTACTGTAAACAGTAAAATATGCAATTTGCTCACTTAGTAACAATACAATTCTATACTATGAAACACTGCAGCATAAAAGTTCCAAACATTGTCACAATCAGTGCATGGGTTTGGTCACATAATAGAGCAGTTAAATACAAACTATAAATATTTCTAACCATATAAATAATAGCAGCAGAGAAGACTGTCAGGAAAGTTTAGTAATAAATAAGAAAAAAATGTTGTAGCATAATTTTAATTTAAACAGCCCACTGGCATAAACAATGAGACAGCCCTTGTACCTGTCTCTGGTCTTTCCACAAAGCAGAGGGCCAAAATCATACAAGTCTGAGTGGATGATATAGGTCTTCTGTAAACCATTTTCAGACAGCAAGACCTTCTTACTGTGAGCGAACACTGTCCTGCAAAAATACATATACACATGCAGAAATGTGTTCATTGAAACAAAAAGCAACAGGGCCCAAATATTGCCTATTTTACATATCTGCAGGTGTAACTTACTTATGATTTTTGCTGATAGTTGGGTAGGTGCAGACGCCTCGGAGGTACAGCTGATAGCAGCGTTTAGTTCCCATCAACTCAAAGCTGAGTGTTTCTTTAAACTCGCCCTTCACAGTTGAGTTGAATAAAATCCTCAAGGTCACCTCTCCATTTGCTGGAACAACCCAGCGGAAATGAGTGAGCCTTCAGGTGACCCAGAGCGAGACCAAGCATCAGCCACCCAGTAAAAAATTTAATAACAAAGATGAAATATAGGCAATAGCTTTTGTTAATGTTGTATTTGCATTTGAAAATATGACAATAAAATGTGTGTGTATGTGTGTGTGCACTGTAAAAATATTTTATAGGAACACAGGAAAATACCAGTCAAAATAAAGAAAAGGATGAAATGTTATCCTATTTAATAAAAGCAATAAAACAAAAATTAAAAAAACTGACAACTTTCAAACAAGAAAAGCCATTTTGCTTGATTTTCTATGTTACTTCTTATACTTAGGATTATGATAGTTCTATTCTATGCCAGTGCTCTTTACTGAAAACTGCAACATCCGAGCTGAAATATGAATAAATATTTATAAGCTTACAATAAAGCTTTTACTGGCTTCACATGTGAATTTAATTTGTTGACTTGCAAAACATTGATGTTTACAGTAAGACCATCAGTTTAGTACTAACCACAAGAACCAATGATATATGGTTTTTTCTTTAATTTCTAGTTGTGACATTTATGGCCCAAACTAAATCTCCAAGAGTCAGAGTGAGTATATGTGTATCTGTGTATGTTTTTACTATCTCCTCTACCTTTGGCAGTGCACTGACTGGCTCTCCACTGATCTGGCCTGATCACTTTCTGGTAAGGGGGTGACTGTGTTCAGTTGAGTAGAGAGAGATTCTGTACTCTTGCCTCCTTTCTTGGCTGGAGTTCGCCTCTTGTCTTTCAGCTTTTCTTTAGGTAGCTCTTCCTTGACCAGAGCCTTCTTCCCATTTCCTCTGGTTGGAGTTGCTACCTCTTCCTGATAAGCAAATATCCAAAAGATGATTTCACTCACTGACTGAAATTGTCTTTTTAAAGAGATGGCCTATTAAAAAAAATATCACATTCTGTTTATACCTTAGCAGACACTATAGGACTCTGGGCCTCTTTCAATTCCAGCTCCTTCTTGTCCTCAGCCAGGTCCACCAGAGGTGATGGAATCAAAAGGGTGAAGTAGCTAGGCTGGGGACTGGCAACTAATCTCATTTTAGGGTATGGGACCACAGAGAAGAGAATGGGAGGAGGGATGAGTGGGCCACTAGGTCCTTGCCCCAACCCATTCAAAACCTTTGATGAAAATAAGCAGACAACTTCTTAAATGAATGCATTGTAATCTTCAAGGTATCAGAGGTATCCTAACCACTAGGCCACTAGGCCACCACTGCCCATCAGACTTTCTTACACACGTAAATGTATTTGCTTCAACTTTGTACACCATTATATCCTGAATAAAATATAATACAGCAACACAGGGTTGTCTTTCAGTGCACTTTCCTTTTGAAATAGTATGCATAGTGCATTATTTAATCAAGAAAATTACATTATATCAGATGCATTCAACACATTAATTTGTTCCAGTGTAGAGCATTTCTGAATTAAAAAGCAAATTATGATATGGGAGTTTATTATCATTCCCCCCCCCCTAAACCCATAGACATAAACTAATGCACATTTACAATAAGTGGATTAAGTCCAAAGTT
Organism: Arnoldichthys spilopterus; assembly: GCA_037974385.1. Classification (NCBI taxonomy): domain Eukaryota; kingdom Metazoa; phylum Chordata; class Actinopteri; order Characiformes; family Lepidarchidae; genus Arnoldichthys; species Arnoldichthys spilopterus. The sequence continues at coordinate 209,745 of JBBPDA010000021.1, read as the reverse complement.
GAGTCGGTCTGAGAATTTTCCGTATTTTCTCCTCTGAATGGCCTAAAAACTACCAGCTACTTAATGCTGATGTGAAGTGCATTTCACCTGGCAAAGGTTTATATTCATATATCAAAGCCAAATATAGTAATGTATATAAAATGTATATAAAATATACCATGTTAATATTTCACTACCTCTTCTAAGGATGGCAGTTCCAAGCGATTGAAAAGTTCAGTCCCACGTAGCTGCTCCATCTCACTCACAGAGATGCAGATAAGGGGGACGACCTCCAGTGCCAGCTTTCTTTCTAAAGCCTCTGTGTCATCAAGTAACAACTGAACCTGGCTTGGTGGGGGAGTTTGGAGCTCAGCTTTGGTTTTCTCCTGGCGCTCTCGCACCACTCTCTCCTTTTCCCGCTCCTTTTTAGCCTTCTTTCCAGAGGATGCCTGACCTTCTGTGGCTTCCTCAAGCTCCTGAAGCTGTTTCTCAGAGGACAGCAGCAAGAGGCCCTGAGTCCGGTCCCAGTTCTCCAGCACATACTGGATCTGTGGCTGGCTCTGCTCATAGATGCGAAAGTGAGAAAACAACTTCCTTTCGCCCTCAGTGACCTGTTAAAACAAGGGTTAACAGAGAAAGGAGAAGCTTATAAGTGTGAGGGAATTACTGAAAAGGGTGAAAGGAAAATTTAAAACCTTCCCCTTGGCATACACAAATTAATACAGAATGCATATGGAGTATAAATGTAATTATGAAATTATGTTATTACAGTCAAACAGTAGAATGGTAGACTGTTGCACTATAACAATACATAACCAACTCTGTATCTGAGGTTTTAGAAGATTCAGGCTACATGACGTCCATCTAAGAGTTTTTTGAGATACAATTCCTGCGTATGAACAATCAGAGTTTTATGTGGGGAGCTGAAGTTGAAGTTGGACCTGAGTGTGGGTATTATTAACAGCAGTTGTTATTAAGAACAGGACAGAAACTACCTGCTTCTCACATGACCTTCTAAATTAAAGCACCAGTAATAAATATAAATATCTTTAAGATCTGTGTGTGCGCAACTTTAATTCAAACCAACCAGCTCTCTCTCAGGATCGTCCAGTGGCAGTGGCGAATTCTCAAGACCAGCTAGCTTGCAGTCTTTAGCTTTCTTCTTCTCGCCTCCCTCATCAAGTTCTCTGGCACTCTCCAAAGGTGAATCTCTTGTATCTTTACCATCCACATAGGACATCTTTCTGCCCCCTTTAGGGTGCTCATCCATTTTGGACTCAGAGTGCAATGCAAAAGTCGACTGTTGGGAGAACAGAATGAATAAATGAATCCTGTTCATCGATTCAAAGCTCGTTTTAAATGTTATTCAATGGCTGCAGCTGTAACCTGTTTTCCTCCCAGCTGGCCTCTGGAAGGAAGGGCTGTCTCCTTTTTTCCTTTTTTGATCTTTTTCTTCATCTCCTCCTCCTCTCGCAGCCTCTCAATCTCATCTTGATGCTTCTTCTCCTCCTGCTCCTGCTCCAGCCTCTTCTTCCTACAGTTAAGTCCGGGATTAAAATTTAGGTTGCTACTATTACTTCTCATTTACTCAGGGACCCACTTACACCACAACCTGTCCCTGTACCAGTGACACAAATTTCTGGCTCATATTTATCTGGTATATGTTTACTATGTTGGAAATTGTCTCTTGGTACAGCTCTTCTGAAATTTCTAAAAATGGAGCAGCAAGTTACCTGCGTCTGTTCCGCAGCAACTCCAGGTGTTTGAGATTTACACGCTCTTTCTCTTCCTCAGGCAGGGCATCATACTCTTCCTCATCCATCTCTTGCATTCGGATCTGTTCTCTGTCCATCTGCTCCCTTTCTGAAGCCTCTGAGCAAAGATGATTTTTTTTTTTAGCCACTCATCATTCCTATTTGGTTTAAATATTGCCAAAGTGATATAGAGTGCAAAAAGTGATTTATTCATTCATCCATTTATTCACTTACACATAATCTTCCTAATTAACTCTTTGATTCTTTAACCTCCCTCTATATTTCTTTCATGTCTATCCTTCTATTCTGTCATGTTCACCATATTCCCCCTGCCTCACCTGCTGCCTCGACCTGTTCTCTCTCTTTGGCTTTGAAGGCGGTGTAGTTGTTGTTGAGGTTGATCACATAGATATGCTTGCGGTTGTTAAAGGCTTTGAGAACAATCTGGAGCGCAGAGCTTTGAGAGTCGCAATGCAGCGTCTCCAAGCCATCAATCACAACACCGCGATGACAGTCACTAAGCTGTAATGAATGCACAGTGAATACACAATTAGCAGTGTCAGCTGTACAGTTAAGATAGGTAAATGGTGTCAAACACAAAATATGTTAAATCGTGCAGTCATGTAGTGTGGGGAGAGTTGGCCTGGTTACCTGCAGTCTCTCTGACAAGATCTCTACCAATAGATCATTAGGTAGTAAGCTGCGCATGACTCCCAGCTCACCCGTCTGACTTACACTCTCACCTGGAAGCCTCAGAACCTGAGCAACCTGCTCACAGGTCAGTGAAAAACAATTACACATGACTCACCTCTCTACTGAATGCTCAAAGTGATGGACACAAGAACAAAGAAATACTTGCAAACATCTGGTATATTACACACAACATCAAAAAACTGTTATGTAACAGTGCATATTTATATACTGTGCTGTAATTCTGCTGCAGTTTGGGGGTTATGGGAGAACTGATACCATGGAAACAGCAGTGGGATAGGAGCCATCATTCCTTTTTGGTTCTGTGGTGCTAGTCTTGTTGTGGGTTGATATGGTGGAGGCTAGAGCTTTGAGGTCACTAGCCTTATCACTCTCTGCAGAATGTCTCAATACAGTCTCAACACTGAGTCTCTCCATAGTCTGTCCAGCAGCACCCATTACATCTGACACAGTTGGAGCTGAAAAACCACATATATACACATACAACATGAATCATATCTTTTACAATTACCAAGTAATACACAAGATTGTTATACTGTGAGATAGAGGCTATGTGCTGCAGTTGTAAATATGTCACATTTAGCGGCAAGCCATCTCACAAGAGGTTATGATACCGTTCAGATGTTGAAATGTGTCAGCTTCAGCGCCTCATATGGACAAAATGTGTACAAAATTTGGCATCCATACAATCAAAGTAGCAATGACGCACAGTGTGAAGTCTGAAACTTTACATCACAACATTTTGCCATCGGAATGTATTGGCTGCTGTAATTTGATTGGCCACTGGCAGCCATTTTGTTGAGTGAGCCAAACAGAATTTAAGCATATGTTAGCAAATGTAGCCAAGTGCAAGCATAGCAAATTGAAAGAAATTTCAAAGCTTCCACATGTGGTAGCAATGCAGTGACAAAAGTTTGAACATTTATGCTACAAAATATTGGCTTGTGAAGTGCTGGCGTTATTCACTAGGTGACTGAAATACAGGAGGTATTATTTGACACTTTAGACCCCTGATAGCCTCAAAATAAAATGTAGAGAATGTCTTTTTTCATTTTCTTTTGTCTAAAATGTCAAAATTTGAAAACATTTAACAAACGCAACACAAAATACAAACCATGTGAACTCATGCAAAATCAAAAATGAATGGGTGAAGTTCAACCTAAGCAAAAGTTTTAGAAAATTTTAGACACTGTTAGGCGTGTCCAAATTTTAGATTGGTAGCTTGACATACTTTTATTATTTAGCCAATGGGGTTAATATACTTTATTTAGTTTATTTATACATTGTTTTAGATGTATTACAGTTTTTTTGTGAAGGACCCTGAGAGGATGCAGTGATAAAATTGGACTACATAAATTCAATTAATTCGTATTAATTTTATTATTACATACTGGGTGCCTCACCGGTTTCCTCTGGTGACCCCTGAACTGGTTGCATAATAACAGCGCCGCATAGCTCTCTTGCTTGCATAGCTGCTGCACTGGCTCCAGATGACACAGCCTCCTGTACTACACCGTCTATACTCAGACATGCTGCACCATAATGCCTGGCCAGCTTCACCGCCAAACCTGTTTTACCTGAACACAGACCATCACCATTATCTCACAAGGCCTTGCAGTCTATGGTGTATATGTTTGTTATTCATTCAGAAGTCATAAAATATTAAGTTATTGATATTAATTAGGTAATTAAATTTCATATCATTAGTACAAAGAATGGTCTGAAAATAAATCTTCTAATATTATTCTATTGAGAGCCTCAGAGGTAAATGTCCTACCTGACAGTGGAGCACCGTGCACTATAATGGCAATGCCCCTGCGATTGAGAGCAGCCTGGCCCTCTGGTGACAGATCGATACCCATGTGGCGAGCAATGGCTCTGGACACAGGGTTCACCTCCAGATCACCTACTGCACTGGTATTGCTGTCTTCTTTCACCAGGTCTATAAAACGAAGACTTCATGAGACTTGAGTGCCATAGGTCTGTCCCTTCCAAGACATTCTTGGCACATCATCCTTTTTTCTTTAGCTCAGGGGAAGAATACCTGTCTCATGGATTGTCCAGTTTTTGGACGGTACAGATGTAACCTCTACCCTGTCTTGCTCCAGGCCACGCTCTCCAGGTGGGGAACTTGTTAAGTTCTCCTTTTGCCCTTCGCACTCCCCCTTCTCCTCAGAATCAAATGCCTCGTCCTCTATAGGAGAGTCAGCCTTAAACTCTAAAGCAGAAAAAATGTGTTGGTGGCTTTTCAGAACCAGAATAATACTCCTGGAGAGAAAAAATACACTTCTTATACAGCATGATGAATAGCATACAATCTTAGACTGCACTTATTCATAAATCTAAAGCTCTCTGTCAGGATCGTTTGCAGCTTATCTCTCAGTTTCAAGAAAGACAGCACATCGATCACAAACAAGTTGCATGTAGTTTATCAACACACTAACATGAAAAAGCACTGTTGTGCTTTTTTTTTTTTAAACTGATATAAGCAATTGTTAGAAACTTTCACTTTAAATGATAATGCTGCTGTTGAGTGTACCAGCTGTACCATATCAGGGTATTACATACAGTAAATTCAAGCATGTGTACATGTCAAAGATCAGTTACAGGGTTTCTTTTTGACCTAAAAGTATGACTTTAGATTTAGACTCTTTTTAAGTACTAAAACATTGAAAAAATATGAGCAACACAAACATGGTCATAATGCTGATAAAATACATAACAGGCATTATGAAGTATTTGGATGCACAGCTAAAAAGCCACAAGCTTTTTAAAGATAAAAGCAAAAAGCTACAAGTTAGCATTGTGAAAATAAAATCATGCTAAACGGTGGCTACCTGCTTTCAGTGAAAGGGAAATGGCACTCTGCTCAGACTTTTGAGACTTGTGTTCTTTGTAGTAGTCCAAGAGTTCGGCAGGCAGAGGCTCGCCGGGGGCACGAGGGGGGAGCAGCAACACATTCTGTCTGTCATACCCTTTCATCATGCGCAAGATCTGTGAAGATGTTCAGGAGAGACAGGAGGACTTAAGGAGAGCCAACAAATCTAATATACCTGGCACAACTACTAGTTCAGAGGCGGCAGGGTTATGCACCCTTCTGAGCCTTGGTTCCTCCCAAGGTTTCTTCCTACTGTTAGTGAGTTTTTCCTTGCCTCTGTCACCCTTGGCTTGCTCTTTGGGGGCTCGGACCTGGTTTCTGTAAAGCTGCGTTGTGATAATGTCAGTTGTAAAAAGCGCTATAGAAATTCAATTGACTTGACTTGACTTTTTCGTATTACCATAGTCTAAAAGGGTAAAAAAGGGTTGCTTGGAGTATGTGTACCCTCAGCATAATCTGGGCTAAGATTACATGTTGCATAAATGATTTAATATTTCAACAATAAAATATATAATATACATATAATAAATATACTTTTTTGTCATGTTATCAACTGTTGTTATTTATTCAATAGCAACCAATACAGTAAACCTTCTGTGATATTTATAAGCACTTTGTTCTTTATTATGTATATTTGTAGGAAATGGGGTGGGGAGGCACATACAGATTTTAAGATATTTATGTAAACCCCTGATATACCCTGATACCTTTCCACTCCCTCTTTCTCTTAATGCAGTAATATTTCAATATATGCATTTTTTTCAAAGTCACAGCAAGAGCTCTTGGAAGTCTTTTATAAAAGCTAGTGGTGTGTCAGAAAGCTTAATTTTAAATATAACTATTGCAAATCAAATTTAGAGTCTAAGGTAAACACTGAGATTAATGTTAAGTTAATGTTGGGTAGAGTGGCATGTCTAGAGAACATCAGCTTTGGAGAATAACAGTAGTGATTAAACCAGTATATTTAATAATCAGGGCAGGCCCATGAGTTGGGCCTCAGGTCTTTTAATGTCTTGTTCATTTTTCCTTGTCTGTGGTAGCCATGTGGTTTTCCTTGTCTGGTTTCTGTCGTTAACACCATCATCAGCCATGTCATTGTTATTTGTGTATCTTGTCAAGTCCATGTCTAGTTGTTGTTATTCTTGAAGTGTTCTGCTTCTGTGTTTGATTTCAGTTGCTCGAGTGTTTTACGTTTAATAAACGTTTCAACTGCACATTCTCACTTTCTGTTCCAAAAACCTAACATTCATTTATTTTAACAACACTAAACTTTTACAATACTAAAATCATATTTAAATGTCCAGGGGGAACATTTTTTTTTATATTTTAAAAAAGTGAATCCAACTCTGAAACAGTGATTGCAAATTGTGCTTACCTTCTCTTCCTCTAGGTACTGCTTGTCAAAGTCCAATGAGTAAAACTCAATGGGGAAAGAACAAGGGTTGCGAACCACCACCTCAGCCTCTTCTCCACCACTATAGGGGAGTACTGGGCCCATCTTTAGTGTTGAGGCAGAGAACTCCAGTTGGGGCTCCTCTCCTTGGCCCTGGGCTAGTAACAGGATTCGCTGGGTGCTCTGAGCCACCAACACCACCAGCCTCTCTCTGTACACCCTCTGCAGAGAACATATTACAGGGATGATGACCTGCAGGCTTGTTACACACAATTTCACGACAAGCTGAAAAGAAACCATGAAAGGGGCTGAGAGGAGACCTGAAAGGGAATTTTTTTGACTGTATAATGATTACAAGACAACGTCCATTTAAATGTGGACAAATAAAGGCCCGTTCTCAGAGTCCATTTTTGATTCAAAATGTCACTTATTCAGAGAACCATGCTTGTTTGTTTGTTTTTTTTTACCTAAAACAAGATCAGCATTCCTCTTTCTCAGTCTTGAAGCATTCTGATTGATTCTCTACAACTTCTATGACTGTTGTAAGACTTAAAGTTAATTGCATAAAAATGTCAAATTAGACTTCACAATTTAACAATCTGAATATTAAATATCTGAAATCTTAGGCATAATGTAACACTACAAAGTGGACCCAGTAGTGCTCCACTGTTTGTGCACCTGTGTGTGAGCTACTTCATGTGTATATGTGTTTTGTGTGTGTATATATGTGTGCGTGGGTATGCACAGAGTAGCAGCAGTCCAGAGTGAGATAAGGACGTGTGTGTGCCAGAGGCCAGCTCTTATCAGAGTCCCTCTAGGCGCATTGCTCAGCACCACTGGCACATCAGCCACACGGTCTAATGGAAAGGATGGGTGGTGCTGCATATACACCAGTCCCTCCTGTGAGATTTGCATTAAGATATATATATATATAGAGAGAGAGTAGCTGATAGGGTGATAGAGCCAGAGCTTTCTCGAGGATTAAGTTTGGTGATTTATAAGTGCATCATGTACGGTCATGTAAGTTGAAAAAATGAGCCTCAGTGGCATAAAGAATTACAAAACTTCCAAAACAAATAATATCAGTTGGATTACATCTTGGACTGGAAAAATTTCATTCTGCAATGCACTAAAATGGTAATTCTGCAGTCAGTATAACAATTAGCGTTTGACTTTACCCCTTCAGCTGGGCTGAATTTGACCTGGACATTGACCCTGTCACCAGGATAGAGCACACCACTGGAAGGCATCATTTCAAAGATGACTGGAGTAGGCAGCTGCTTGAAACGGAGCCTTCGTCTCAGGTGAAGAGGAACATGTTTCTCTGTCTTAACACATTAACAGAAACAATTTAGTTTGCTTTACTTATAAGAAAAATACACCTACAATGTAAGTTTGCTTTAGTTACAAAGTAAAAATTTGATAATTTTGGATGTAATACCAAAAATATACATTAGCCTTCTTTAAGGATCCGTGGACTTGTAATTATACAGTACTGTTGACTGTGACTAAAAAGTAATGGGCCAGCATCCAGCAGCTTATACTGTGGATAACTGGTCATTAGCTATACTTCATCATCAAACCTGCCTGTCTTTAATTAATGAAAATGCAGCCACAGGCGATTTATATTAAAGAGACACGCAGCTGAACCTGTAGATGATTACTTCTTCCCAAGCTGCACTTCTGTTCATTGTTGCAGTGAGCTTAAGAACAGGAATTTAACTTAAAGGCATTAAAGTATGCTGCTGCCCATCAAGGTCAAGACTTCACTGGTATTTGAATGAAAATGCTTTTTATATCATGAACAATGTGTAATGATGCACTGTATTTCAGCATCTGTTCAGGACAGGTGGTCAGTTGTTTGTTAACATCTATGAAAAAATGAGTATATTCAAATACATTTCAATATTCTACATGCTTGAATCCAACCACTGAGTTCAGTAAGATCCTGTACCTTCTTCTTAGGCAGCTCCTCCATTCTGATGCTCCATTCACATGGCACCTGCTCAGGGTTATGCAGCTGCACTATAGCCACCTGGCACAGGCCACACTGCACACTGTCAAACTGTAACACATCTTTAGAGACTGTGAGGGAAGGCATGGTGACCACTGCACACAGTCGCATCTGTACTGTAGGACCCCCTAACACCTGAAAATTACAAAAGAAAATAATAATGACAGCAATTCACTAAAAAATGTTAAAATTGTTACTATTTAATAACTAAATTCTGTTTTTTAAAGTACATTAAATTACAATAGGTTCTGAAAGTGCTGCATTATTTGCTAAATCTTCTTTTCATAATAGTCAACTAAAAGATTTTTCAGTTAGCATAGCTACAAGGTAAATGCTCAATAACACTTCAACAGATTTTGCTTGAAATGAACAAAAAACATTTTCGGTATCTTCCAGATTTTGTGCAAAAATGGACATAGCATAAAACAGAAGAAATCCACAAATTCCACCCAATATGTACTTTTCTCCTAAACATTCTACCTGTATAGGCATGACAGTGGTGACCTCCCCAAGCTCCAGATTTGCACCACGAGGATCAAACTTAACCTCAAATGCCTCTGTCTCGCAGTAGGGCAGATTTTGAATCTTGTCCAGCTCTGTGCTGAATCCTGATGAAGAACTCACTTTGTATTAGAATGCAGCATTATGACTAACGGTATCTAGGGTATTCATGAAATACAAAGACTTTGAAATTTCAGGTGCTGTGTTTGTGAAATTAGACCAAATAACCATGTTACACATTAGTAACCAACCTGTTCCTTCAAGTGAATTACGCTTAGCTCTCAAAGACACAGGGACAGGCCCAGTGTTGGTTACTTTAACGATGTGAGTAGGGATGCTGCCATGTATGACATAACCAAAGTCCAGAATGTATTCAGGTAAAACAAATCTGTTGGAAAGATGTATTTTCAAATAATCATACTTCCTCTTTAGTCAAAACAATGGTCTTTAAACATGTTTAAAATGGCAATTTACCTGCTAAGCTTTCTGCTCCATTTGCTAATGGATCTGGGTGTTTCTCTTTGTTCAGTGTCTTTATGAGATTCCTCAGTGGTAGTGGCATTTTCCTTGACCAGAAGCCTTTCAACTTCCATCTGCAGCAAAGCATCATACTGCCCACAAGTACAAACACAAACAATGAGGAGACAAATACACCAATGCACTATAGCATAAAAGACAACAGCTTATAGTCGTACTCATTAACAGCTTATGATCCTGGCATGCACAAACCAAACAGGAGCCTCCCTAGATTATTAGGCTTACTGAGGTATTGAGCAGTCAGTGAATCTGCAGTGTTGGGAGGTGTACTCACAGTAGGAATGTAATCCTCTTCATGCATTTCTCCTTCTTCTGTAACAGGCCTGCTCAGCACCTCCTGTCCTTTCCTTTCAATTTCCACCGCATCTCTAGCCTTATTCAGCATATTACTATATTGTTCCTCATCTATACAAAGGTAAAGAGTTTATAGAGCCTGAATCTTACAGGCTGTGCTGATTAGGGTTATTGGTCTGAATGGGTAAAACATCATATAAAAATCTTGGACCAAAAAAAGGCTCAAAAAGCCTAATCTTTACTACTCTGCAGAAGAATATGCAAGAAAATGATCCCTGGATTTTACAAACGACAAACTTTTGAGACTTGGCATCCATGTAAGTAAGCTAATTATTATGAATGCAGTTCACTTGCTTGGTCTAGATGGCTTTTAGAAGCTTCTGAAAAAGTAGGGATCTTATGAATGAACCATACAGAATCTCTCATGGATCGAAAGGTTCTTTACTCTAAGATGCCTGACTAAGCAGCACATTGCAGAACGTTGAATCAATATGCCATCAAAGCCTCTGCTTTATTTCCCTTACAAAACCAACATTTGCTGACATTTCCTGGATCACAGCTCTCAGTTAGTGTGAATGTGCACTTCTAGGCAGGTTCCACAGATTAATCACACTCTTTCATGAATCTCCAGGTTGGCTCAAGACTGGATGGCTTTGATCAATGAGATTCTTCCACAGGTCTCTGAACTGGTACAGGGTTAGATGTATGTGATTAATAGCACCATTATCGCTGACTTCAAGCTGGCTCACAATCAGCAAAACTAAAAGTCAAGTGAAGCTGGCCTCTAGGCTGGCCTTGAATTGTGCATGCACTTGATGAAGGAGCAGAAATCTAAAGCATTTGAAATGTATGGGAGTGTAGAGTAGTCTGAATAGAATAATCATATTTATGTGCAATAAATAAAAATTAGAAGGAAATCTGTAGAGTTTTACTGGTCGTAAGCACTTTCTTGGTAAGGAATACATTATATATTAATGATGATAAAGTAAGAGTAATGAGTTCATACATCTAAAGGCTCTTCCCATCCAGACAGCACATGTAATGTTTCAAGTCTTTAGTTGAACTTACAGACAGCAACATTAGCAGGAGAGTGTACTTACTCAGGTTTCTGGGTAGGTCCAGGACCACTCTAGGGAAGATGCCCTCACCCCGCAATGTAACGATCTCTGGCTCAAAGAAGGCCACCTGGAGCTGGAAACTCTTCTGAAATATGTCTGGTATTCCGGGCAGGTAGTACACAGTGAGCCTCAATTCTTCATTTGCCTCTACATGGCCCTTAAGATGTGATATGGCAAAATATTTCAAGCAGATGTCATGGTGAAGCAACACACAATTTACAAGTCTTCAGTTATTGCACTTTTAACATTACAAATGCAAATAGTAGAGGAAGTTTAATAGTGTGAAATGCAGAAAAAACAAGAACCTGTGAGCTATTAATTCTTTTGAATCTTTGTTTAACTGCCAAAGAAAAGATTTCTAGTTTTGTCGCTGACCAACTCATATGGAATTTGCATATTTAAGCAAATTTTTAATTTTCATTTACTGTACATTGATCCACTATACATTTTCAATAGAAGACAAATCTGGATGGCTGATAGGCCAATCAAGCAAACACACCCTATATCTTCAAAACCACACTGTTGCATAGAGTGTGGAATGATTTCTGGCTTTGTCTTCTTGAAATAACAACAGACTCCCCTTTTGTCAGTGCTAGCTTTCCAGAGAATTTGTTTCAGGTAAATGGATATGATAAAAAAAAAACTTTTCCTTGCATTTTTTCTTGCAATTTTTTCTTGCAAGTCTTCATACATGTGCAAATTTGAAATAGAAGAGAGAACAGTGATATGAACACAGTTAGTTTTGATTCGGTTCAGGTAAGCCGCCAATACAGTGTGTTTTGACAATCCATGTTTCTGTAATGTCATTGAAATTGTGAAAAACATAATAAAATTGTGAAAGTACATCCCATGGAAATAAAAGATTTTACATATTTGAACATGCAAACATCTAACCTTCTTTGATAGAGTGCCTATAGATAAAGATAATTATAAAGGCATCCACATGTAATTCTTGTAACCATTGATTCAACTATAAACTCTTCATCATATTAAACTGTGCTTGAAGACAATCTGAAGCTGTCTGTCCAAAAAGTTAAAATAAGTAACAGTAAAATGATCCTAAGTACATCAGCAAGTCCACCAAGCAATAGCTTAAAATAAAGAAATACAGGGTTATGAAATGGTCTAGTCAAAGTCCAGATTTAAACACCATATATATAGATGTAAGAAAACTTCTTGCAACTGAAGAAATTTTGCATGGATGAGTAGTTAAAAATCTCAGCAAGCTGATGTCAGAGATTGGTGGACAATTATGAAAAACTTCAAAAAGAAGTTATTTCTGTTTAAGGAATAATACTAGCTTCTGAGGCCAAGTACTTTCTCCACAGAAGAATATTATGTCCATTGATATTTTATTTATTTAAACATCTATTTTTCACTGTAGTTCTTTTTATCACCTTTATCTATAGGCACAATATTAAAGAAATAAAACACTTGCTTGTTTAATTAAGATGAAAAAAATTATGGGATGTACTTTTTTATGCCTGTACCTGTTTATTCAGACCACTGCAGTTTAACCCCACCCATTCTGAAGCTTTTAGGAGTGTGTTAACAGACACTGCTTTTTGAATGTGGCACATTACAGGACAGTCATTTTGAATGCAGGTCATTTACATATATCAGTCTTAAAAGCACAGTAAAAACAGTTTGATTCATTCTAAGAGCTAAAGTGAGGTTGGGAAATGGTAAAGTAAAAATAATTGAGAATTGTTTAGGTTACATAAAACCACACAAACATCAGTGGACTGCTATCAAAAATAAATAAGTAAAACAAAATATAAAGAACATGTAGGATATGGGTCTTTTAAAGCCTAAACAAAACTATAATAGATTATTCTATCTCACCTTATTGGGAATGACAAGGGGTTGGCCAGGTAAAGGGACCTCAGAAGACAGCTGCATATCTTGCAGCAGAGTATTGAAGTCAAAATTCACTTTCCCTTTGTTTCTTAGAGTAATCTTTGCTTCTGCCACACGGTCAAAGAGCTAAATAATAAAAAGAAACATTTTATAAAAACTGAAATACTTTAAATACAGAGTAAAAGTAAAATCTGAAAAAACACAAACCAGATGGCCAAAATCAATGTCAGTTGTGTCCAAGGCATATGTGACCAGTGAAGCCTCTCCTTTGAGCATGATTTCATATGCAGGGCCTTCCTCTACCTCACACAATGCCAGCACCTGAGCTTTGATATCAGCATGGCCAAAGAACGAGAAGATCACCAGCTGGCTCTCACCAGGCTGCAGTAGCCCACATATTGGCAAGATGTCAAATACCTAGAGAAAGTGAGAAAAAGGAGAGAGAAAAGGTGTTTACAACATAGTGGTAGGAAAGTTTTGGTTATAGACTCAGAGCCAAAGGTACATAAAAACCTGAATGCTGCCTACCTCCTCCACTCCTACACTAGGACGTTCTCCAGCTGTCAGGCTGGCTGTGCTGAGCTCCAGCTTAGTCACAATGGGCCTTGATGACGGGGAACCTCTATAGTTCTCCTGGTCATGTGGAGTAGAGCTGTCCTGGCAATGGCTATATACATCCCTGCTAAAAGTTGGTTTTGGCTCTATTGGAGAAAATCCCCCTTCACTGGTCTCATTTTCAGATTCTTTCTTCTTACTGGGCCTTTCCTTGTCAAGCTGAGCTTTTGGAACATCTGTTTGCCTGAAACCAGTGTTTATAAAACAAGAAGTAGTTTCAAAGACTCAACTAAAAGCATCAAATGCACATTAACTGTCAATCAGAGATAAATTGCCTGAGGTCACTCTCTCTCTTTTCTGGCCCAACTGCCCCTACGATCATGCCAAATTGTAAGTGGTTCTGTCACTACAGCCATTAATTAAAAGAGGGTTCAATACTTAAATAAGGTCATTTATCACAACATGTCCCTACAGGAAATCTCAGGCCCAAGACACAAATGGCACTACAAAGGGATCCACAGGCAACTCAGAAGGCTGAGAAGAAGACAGTCAAACAGTGAACAAACGCAAAAAGACGGGGCACAAAAGTTGTGACTAAAGTATTTTGAAACACCATCTCTGGCTTCTTCACCAGGAGTCTGGTGATGAAAGATCCAGCTGCGTAGGTGAAGGCAATGTGTCACATGTCCAAACACAACTGTTCTCCACTGTGAAGCTGTCAACCCGAATCTTCTCACTGAAATTACAGAAAGTTTTGTGGAGAAACAGCAGGGGGCAATGTTGTATGGGGAATGATGTTCATTGACACCCCTCCACTCTTGCAAGCAGAATAGGTAATATTCTAAGAGGATAATGAATACTCTCCTTAGGACTTTTCACAGAAGGAAAAACACTCTGCAACAAAAAAATTATGTTTTCTTTTGTATTTTGACAAATCAAATTTTTTAATTTTTCAGCACTCTGTTCTGTCCCACTGTCCTCGACTGTTTTGTATGTTTGTGGATGTCATTATTTGGCACTAATCTCCCAATACCTCAGAGTCCACAGCAAGCAATTCAATTAAGCAAAACTGAGTTGAAGGAAAATTGTGCTCATTATAGTGTCTACTGCAGGAAGTCTGGTGTGGAATCTCAAGAGAAGCTGTACTAAAGGCTCTTTGGGGCCATTACTGACTATTTACTAAAAGGCACAAAAGCACAGTTAACACCAAGCTTTTGACTACTGTTGGAAATGACAGAATGTGTGGTGGAGACTCATAGGTAATTTGCATTGATTTTATGAGCGATGTTGTTCCTAACAAGAAGTGAGTAGGTAGACTGCTAAATAGTCATGTTCCAGCAGTGGTATGATTTTGTGAAGACATCTGTCTGTATTCTCTTTCTCATTATTTCTGCAAATTAGCAAAGGAGAGCTCTGCTGATTTTAGTAACAACAGCTTCCAGCCTCCGATAGGTGAATGTCTCAGACCTCTTCAAGTGTCTCCTGCTGGTAGCCCCTAGAGACTCAGATGGCCCCAACTGCGTCTCCTCTTGCTTTTCCACTGAGCCTCCCTCCATCATGCTCTTCTCCTCATGAAACCTTCAAGTAGAAAGTAGAGAAAGCAATCAGATTTCTCATCAGATTTCCCCCATGCATGGTGAACGTGAGTCAGCTAACTCAGACGAAAATTGCATCTGTCAGCAAGAAATACCCCCAGCATAGCAGGTGGTGATACACCATGGAATAGTACAATGATTGGAGCCCCTGCAGTGGTTTTAATTACTGATAGGCTTTTAATTAGCAGGCTGGACAATGAGTGCTGAAAGCTCAGAGGTATTGATAGGAAAGGTCACAGTGTTATTGGACAGTCTGGCTAGTGGGCGGATGAGGAGAGGCAGGGGGAGTGATTTATCTTCACCGGTCGGCACTCCAGTCCCACAGAGAAGGGTATTGATTTGTTTGAGGCAGGACATGGCAGCTGCTGAAGAACAATTAAAAACTATAAAAACTCTAGTCCATGCAGCCTGGAGCTGACCTGCTATTGACAAGTGAGATTTAACATGGTGCTTTCTGCTTTGCATGCTATTTTGGGCAACCACCATGTGTGTGAGTGTTTCTCTGTGTGTGTGTGTGTGTGTGTGTGTGTGTGTGTGTGTGTTTGCATCCCAAAATACAAAGATTTGTAAGTCACAAGTCACTTATTAATTGAAAACTATAGCACCCTATGTTCAAATTTTGTCCAAAAAGATGTAATGTTTGATAGCAATTACAGAACGTTATCGGAGTGTGCTGAAATGTTCATTATGAGCCACTGAACACTAGAGAGAAGTAAGTAAAGGGAAAGGAAGGAACTGCTTCATTCTACCATAAATCATCAACAGCTTATTCAACCATGGCAGTTTATCCAATCTCTTCTTACAGCTTGTGAGGCTTGACTGGATCTGTCCAATTCCAGCTCTTATCAAAACTGATGCATATTTCCGCAAAGGCATGTATACCCAGTCACAGAGCTGCTCAGCATGCAGAGATTTACCCTACAGCTGGGTTTCAGGTTCAGGCCCCAGCTGTTCCATGTGCCAAGGGTCTTCAAAAAAGTCCCCTTCCAAGCACACTGAGAAATGAGTGCATGCTACAGGGCCATTAGTTTCAAAGATATGGTATCAGGCTTGGCATTCACTGCAAAAGTTGCATGCCCCTTTCCCCTCTGAAATTGGCAGCACTGTTGTGCAGCAGAACAGTTCTGTTGGAAGAAAAATATGGTAAAAAAAACAACAACTAGAAAACAAATTGTTCCCAAAAAGTGATGAATGTTGGTTTACTGCAGAATACTCCAGCCAAGTATTAAGGACATAACAAGAGTGCCAGAGAAGTGTCCTGGTACAGGTTTAATGGCAAGTGTAACAAAATTGGTCCATACTTTTTCTTCTTTAGCACTGAGAAGACAGTAAAGGACAAACTCTTGAGTTTAAAGCAGGGCCGGAACATACTATTGTGCTGCTCTAAGGAAAACAAAACTGTGCTGAACCAGAAGACAACTAATGCAGCGACCTCACGGTCATGTAGATTCACTCTATACAACATCCGCAAGATCAGACCTTACCTACCAGAACACGCCACACAACTGCTAGTCCA
>JBBPDA010000021.1:171867-184265 GCA_037974385.1 Arnoldichthys spilopterus | reverse complement strand
GTAGTGATTTCTAAATTTACTTTGACTTGTATTTCATTTCAGACAATATGAACACAAAATATTTAATGTTTTGTCTGGTCAACTTAATTTCATTTGTAAATTTACATCCTTTCCTGTCATTCAGACATGCAACACATTCCAAACAAAGTTGTGAAAGTAAAGCATTTACCACTTTGTAATGTTGCCATGTTTTTCAAACATTTCAATAATTTTCTCACATATTTGTTGGCAAACTGGCGATCTTTGGCTCATCTTGCTCCTAAAGGATTAGACCATTCTTGGATGATGCTTTTGTACCAAATCATAATTACAATCACCTGTTGATATCACCTGTTTCAAATCACATGATTATTTAACCAATTTACCTCATTACTAGCTCTAAATTTCTGATTTGGGGTTGTACTTCTATTTTAACTATTTGTCAAAAATAGACATTTTAACCAGTGGTTAACCTTTGCATGCCATGGTATTCATATAACTAACCTTTTTAACATATTGTTAGAAAGGGCCAGGTGAAGCAAATCCAAAGATTAGCAAATACTAAGACTCCTTAAACCTTGTCCCAACAATCCATAGCCATAGGCTCATCTAAGCAGCTGCCTAGCACTCTGAAAATTAAAAAAAAAAAAACATTGCCAGAAAAGTTTAGATTTTTCATAAAATGCAATTAAATTAAGAATTTGTGATTTGTTAACTCTCTTGAACTTTTTTTTTCTCTTTCTTTCTGCACTGTTTCTGCACTTTTCTGCACAACTCTCATGCCCCCCCATACAAAAAACGATTACCTAAACACTCTAATGTACATTTATATTTATACAACCAACTCTATATTTGTCTGTACTGTACATATCATCTTCAACTCTGCCCACTTTACTCCAATTTATATATATTTTACACGCTGTACATGTTTTATAATCTGTATAGTCTGCCCTACATAATCAATAACACTGTACATACTGTAACATATAGCATCACCTGTACTGCACCTTATTGTAATATATATACTAGTCTTCTGGTTAGATGCTAACTGCATTTCATTGGCTTTGTACTTGTACTCTGCACAATCGCAATAAAGTTGAATCTAAGAAGCTAATCTAATCAGCTTAAATGTATGCTGTACAAGTAGAATTTGACGCCTGCAACACACTCAAAAAGGTTGGGACAGAGCAAATTAAGAGTGAAATGTTTATAGAACATTTAAGTTATGCAATTTTGAAACATTCCACAAAAAACAGGTTGAGTTGGAAAAAGATAAGGGGATCATGACAGAGTATAAAAGGAGGATCAACCAAAGGCTCAGTCTCTGCAAGCAAAAATGGGTCGTGGCTCCTTACTTTGTTTCAAACTTCATGAGAGAATTGTCAGTCAGTTCAAAAAGAACATTTATCAACACAAGATTACAAGGAATTGAGGTCTTTCTCCAGCTACAGTACATAAATTTGTAAAAGGATTCAAAGATTCCAGAGAAATCTCAGTCTGTGTAGGTCAAGCACAGAATTCGTTGAGTCCTCAGAAGCCACTGCATGAGACACCATCATGCTGCTGTAATAAATATATTTAAATAAAGTCCTCCTTACTCGCCGTGCATGGAAATGGGAAATTGACCATCCAGACTGTATCAGTAAAATGTGCAAAAGCCAATATCTGTCATCGTATTGGGAAGGGGGAATCAGAGCCCATGGCATGTATGTAAAGGTTCAATTGACAAAGAGGCGTACTTTGGGATTTTAGAGGAATTTTCTGCCATCAAGGTGGCTTTTTTTTTCAGATATTCTATAGTTAATTCAGCACGACAATGCCAGGCCTTTAACACTTGCAAAGTGTGTGCTTCACTAGTCTGTCAGCAGTCCAGATTTGTGTCCCTCTGAAACTTTATGGGGCTTCAAGAAGCGAAGAATCAGACAATAGTCATCATGGACAATTAAGCAGCTAAAGTCTTGTATCAAGTAAGAATGAGCAAAAATTCCACTTACATCTACAACAATTAGCCTCCTCAGTTCCTAAACAATTAAACAGTGTAATTTACCAACACAGTGGTAAATGCCTCCATTCCAACTTCTGGAGTGTGATGTATGCGTAAAATTCTAAATTTGTTTGTATTTACAAAATAAATTTAAGTTGATCAGTGAAAACATTGCAAATCTAATCTTTGATCTTTGAACTTCTTTGGAAATTGGAATGGGTTTGTAAAAAATGCCCACAAAGCAGGAGAAGGCTATGAGAAAATAAAGCCTACTTTATTTTCCTCGGTTTGTAATGTAATTAAGATATTGCGGTTAACAGGAAGGGTGGAGGGTGGAAGTTGAGGTGTGGAAGAATAAGAACACTCTCAGAAAGAACTGCCTGTAGGATTGCTGAAAATGCAAATCAAAATCCTTGTTTAATTAAAAAGATTTTCAGGAAGATTTAGTAGACTTGGGAGTGGTGGTGCACTACTTTTCAAATATGACTTTTATGGAACACTCATCAAAATAAAACCATTCCTGTGTTCTCACCACAAAATTCAGTGCCAGAAGTTTGCAAAGAAACACCTAAACAAGCCTGATGCATTTTGGAAATAAGTACTATGGACTGATGAAGTTCTAACTTTTTGCCAACAATAAGCAAAGGTATGTTTAAAGAAAAAAGGTGTAGAGTTCCATGAAAAGAACCCTTCTCCAACTATTAATTGATCATGCTTTGGGCTTGTGTTGCAAATAGTGGCAACATTTCACAGATAAGTGAAGGAATGGATTCATTTAAATACCATAAAATTCTGTAAACATCACACCATCTGTAAAAAAAGGCTGTAAATAAAAAGAGGATGGCTTCTACAAAAGAATAATGACTCTTCATTGGGGGTACAAGCTGAAGGTTTAGCTATGGCCCTCATTCCAACCTAAACATAACTGAAAATCTCTGGACAGAACTCAAAAGTGCAGGGCATGCAAAACAGCTTAGGAATTTCACAGAACTACAAGACTGTTGCAAGGAAGAATGGGCAAAACTTCCTAGCCAAAGTATTAAAAGATTCTGATCATGCAGTACTGACCATGCTAAGAACCCAAAATCTTGCAAGGTGCTCCGTTCCTTTGTTCACTCCAAAATTGAAACTAATCTTGCTGATGCTGAAAAAATGTTTCATCTTTAACTTTATGCCTTTTGTAGATCAGATAATGTTCAAGTTTTCAACTATTTACAAGAACAGCAATTTTGACAAGAGGTGCTTAAACTTTTACATGCGACTGTTTTATAGCTACATGCTTCAGTTCTTCAAGATCTGTGATGCAAGATTCAGTACACTGATAACAATCCAATCAAGTTTCTGCATAATCACTCCAATAGTCTGGTTCCAAATATAGGCCTTAATACCAAAGCTGTTAGCCAGATAAAGTATTTATTTTAAATGTTTTTATTTAAAAATAAAATAAAATAACAGATGCTCTGTATCAGGCTTCACCCACTGTGCTGCTGAATAAATCCAGTCTCTGCTAAATATTACCATGGCTGTCAGAAGGAGGAGAGTGGGCTATAAGATATGAACACATAAACACAGGGTTTATCTAATGGTGTGATTATGGAGAGCTCTCTTTGTTGTGTTATGGGTGTTTTTAGATATTGCAGAAGCAGATACATTGTTGAAATATTGGTAATTGTTACTATTTGTAACTTAAATATACACATAACTGTAAAAAGACTATTTAATATAAGAACAGAGACTTTTAATTCAGCTTCTATAAAAATAACTAGACGCCAATAAGAGGCAGTCAAAAGCAACAACACCTCAGTCAAAAATAGAGAATTTTGTCATTTGAAATATATGACACCACATATCGTGATTATTGAGACCAAGGACATGAACCAACAAGACTTAAAAGGTTCATTGTGATTTCAGGTCAACTTTAATTTTGCTCAAATATCAAACGTTGTTAAATTGTGTCTTAGTTGACCCTAATTGAAAACTGTATTATGTCATTTTTTATGATAACAATAAAATATTATCATATTTGAGATGCTTCATTAGTAAGAAATCCACCTATTGTTTATTAGCTTTAATAACCAACTGATCTCCAGCCATGTATCCCCTGTATTACCATTCAGTGCTTTTTGGAGAACTAATGGTATTTTGCTTAAGCAGTGTATTGCAAGATGCTCTTGTTTAACAGAGGGGAAGGAAACAGCTTGTTTAAATGTCGTCCTAATTGGCTGGTATACTGGCAGATGCTTCAATACCGTCTGTCCCGTTCTAACTAGAACGTCCTCCATTAAAAATGTGCTGGTCCTTAAGCAACTCACAGGGCTGTCCACGCTGCAAAAAAGTGCTGTGCTATACTCTTAATAATCTGTGTGTGAGAAACAGGATTGGCACGCAAGACATGAGAAACCACATCAAAAATTAAGCTGACTGCAGACTATAAAATGAGGTGTAAATTCATAAGTCTACCAACAAGCTAGGTGTGTGAATTCTACGAGTAATCTCATTTGGCTCTTTTTCTGATGACTGCATCTTTTCTGAATTAGAGTGGCTGATGCCAGATCTGCCATGATTTGGATAGATAGTTTAAGGTCAAACAAATGCAAAAGCCAAAAATGCTAATAAGGCTTAGAGTGAATGAAAGTATACATGGACCAGTGACCATCAGCTCATTTGCATTATGCTGAGTTGCAATACTGTTCTTCAGTCATTATTAGCACTGTTAGCATTTCTTGAGAGAGCGTGTCCTTCAGGTGTCAGTTAAATTAAGTGGTATGGAAGAGCTTTATTTTAAAGAAACAGCTCAACCAAAAACAAAAGAAATAGTTTAGCTTTAAAGTTCCCGTCTACTAATTCTTTAATAGTTTTTTGATGAATTTACAGTGAACTAGAAGAACAAGGATACCATATTTTTCTGGTGTGATTTTTAGTAGATTTTTTTTGCCACTTTCTTCTGTCCAATTTGAGTTGGGGGAGACTAAATTTGATTTTTGTCACTTCAGATGCTAAATGACCAAGTGATATGTTTACATCAGATTCAGTGAAAGTGAGAGGTGGTATAAAGGAAGCTTTGCAGGTTCTTCTAAAATACACTGAACATTAAAACCAGTGACAGGTGGAGTGAATAACAATGATTATCTTGTTACAATTGCAATTCTCAAGTGATTTGTTATGCTACAAGTGAACAGTCAGTTATATTTGTTGAAATGTTGGAAGCAGTAAAAATTGGCCATCATAAAGATGTTAGTGATGGCTAGACAGTTAAATAATCACCAAAACACTAGGTTTGTGTGGTGTGTTCTCAGTATGAGGTGGTTAGTACCTATCCCAAATTGGCCCAATAAAGGACAATGGATAAACCAGCAACAAGGTCATGGGTATCCAAAACTCACTGATGGGTGTGGAGGCAAAAACTAGCATCTGGAGTCCTGCCCCACAGAAGAAAAAGGTTCATACTGGCTATGATAGTGTAAAGTCTGGGGTTGTAGGAAGCAAGTGCAGGCTTGCGATGGTTAACAGATTTCCAACTGGCAAGTATTAGAAAGGTCTCTAACTTGAACTTGAAATGTTAAAAAAGGACAGAAACTAAAATTCTACATAGTTGTTAAATGCCAGAACCTGAATTTGAAACCCCTGATTCCCAGTGAATGCTGCTAATACCTGATGCAGTACTTCTGCTCATCTAGCAGGAAGGTCCAGCGGTAGGAGACAGGAAGAGGGCTACAGTTGCTAATGGTGATCTGCTGTTGGGCCTCGGTGTGATTGAACACGCAGCCAAAGTCCAACACGCTGCTGGAGAAGTGTAAGTTGGGAAAGTGTACCTCACCCCGTAGACCCACAGTGTCACGCTGTGGGTGCCCAGTATACCGAACCTGCAGCACCTCCTCAGCCACACGGCTCACAAGATTTGTTCGGTACAAGGGGTTGAAACGTACCCATAGCTCCATCTCAACACCCACATCCAGCACCAGACTCTATAAACAAGCAAACAAGAAAACAGATTGGCAGCAGGGCTGACTAGCCCAGCTACTCTAAAACTGCCAGTTCTTTGGGTGGTTAACCTTTTTGGCCAAAGATCTGAATCAAATTAAATTTACTTTAAAAGTGAAGCACTGAATTTGTTAGTCATGTACACTATATGTCCAAAAGGATGCAAATCTCCTTCTAATTAGTAAATTACTGATGTAGTTATGGACACACACAGCTTGATTACAGCTTGTATAATCACCATCTAAAAGGCTTTCCCATAGAACTTGACCCCCTGGAGCACATGCGCATGAGATTAAGGTCAAGCATCTGCTAGAGGGGTATAGAGCCTTCAGGCACTGGGCCGTGAAGCAGTGGAACTGCATTCTCTGGAGTGATTGAGGTATATTTAATTCCTTTGGGACGAGTTGGAGTGGTGTTTGTGATCCAGAACCAATTATCCAACATGAGCATTTAACCTCACTAATACTCTTGTGGCAGAATGCAATCAAATTCTCACAGTAATGTACCAGTGTCATCTAGTGTATATCCTTCTCAGGAGAGCATAGGCAATTAAGGAAATTGGAGTCAATCTTCATATTAATACCCTTGATTCTGGAAGACTGGATAAGAGTTATAGACGATAAGAGTAGCAGGTGTCTTCAAACTTCTGGACATATAGTCTAAGCCCCATAGTAGTATCAAAAGCTGGAAAATTAAACAGTCCATTTATTTGTTTTTGTATTTGCATTTGTTAGTTAAACAGTTATAAAAATCAGACTTTACAGATATACTGTTTGTGACTTTATGTTATACAGATGGGTGCATTACAAGACCAAAAAAATGAAATCCAGATAAAAGCATAATGTTTCTGTTTTTTCCACCATTGGTTCTTGAATTTAACAGCTTTAAATGATTTGATAATTACATAATGAGCTAAATAATGTATGTTTGATGAATGCTAAACTAAGTCATTCAGGAGCCTAAAGGTTTCTCAGGATTAAAATGGTGGTTCTCACCATAAACTTTTTTAAGAGTGTACCTTTGAGGTGGTGAATGAGTCATCACCATCACGATCACAGAGTCCAAAAGGCTCAGCAAGAGTTAGTTCCATAGAGAGGGTCAATGTGGACACACTCTTCAGATACAATCTCTCGTACATAGGCACCAGGGACATACCAGGAACCTGAAGGATTTAAAGCTGGAATTAATTAATCAATCTTAACAGTCACCAACAAATGTAAAGCAAACTAAAGCACATACAAAAATCTAAGCTGGAGAAAAATCACTTTAAATAAAATAGAACATATTGTTCAACAATATAACTTTGAGTTGTTTTTCCTGGTTCTTGCTGGTCTAGGCTGTCCTTTGTTATTCCTCACTTAGAATTCACTAAGGAGAGGAGATCTAATAGTATAACACCTATGGGGGGTGGTTACAGCAATATCTTCTGATTCAGACTTGTATTTTTTTTTATAAGGCCAGTGCCAATTTGATCAAACAAAATCCTCATCCTGTCTCTTCTCTCCTCCAATTCAATCATTGAGTTTCCTCCTCCCCCCGTCCTTCCCTGTAGATGCTTTAGTCCTGCAGGCCCACTGTGGAGGCTGCCTCTAAATCTAGAAGTAAGAACTGTCAGCACAGGGATAGATGGGAGCGAATCAGATAAAAGAATGCCACCGCACAAAATTAGCATTTTTAGTTCTGAAGAAGCAGACTTGCGAGGGACCCTGAAAGCAGCTGTCAGAAGATAGCAAAGATCTATGAAAATCAGTATAGCTGAAGCTGAGAATGGAGGAAAATAAGTGTGTGCGCGTGTGAGTGTGTGTGTGTGTGTGTGTGTGTGTGCATGAGAGAGATAATAAAAGTGATATAGGGCAGACAGAAAATCAGTTTCATTATGATGATGGCTCTCTCTGAGCTGGAAGTGCTTACTTTTCAGCTCTGTTGGAATAGAGGAGATGTACTGTAGTGGTGCTGAGTGGGGTCCAGTTATTATTTCTTAAAGCATTATTATTATTATTATTATTATTATTACACAAAGGATATAAGTTTGGTGTACTAAACAGAAGTAAAAAGGTCACACTTTGTACATTAAGAACAGCCCAGTCTTAAAAGTTTACAATCAGATCAGCAATCGATTTTCCAATTCATTAGAGCGTAATTCTGACCTATGGGTGAAGCCATCTTTTGACAGTGAATTGACTGGTGCATTGATTCACTGATCCCTAAAAGGATTTGGACTAGTTAAGTAAGAGGCAGTTGGAGAGGATGTATCTGCGCTGCGTTTCCTGTCCAGTAATGGCTATTGTTTCCTCTTGAGAGTAAACAAAACAACAAACAGCCCAGTGCAGAAGTACTTTCTTTGTGAGGGAAGCGATAATTGCCACAGTGCAAGCACATGGAACAGACTGACGACTCACTGGCGTGTAAAGTAGCAATCCCAGAATAAAAAAATGAAGAAACATTTGATGAGCAAAATCTCAATGTTTAGCCACTGAGCTGTGGTGCAAATCTCTTGATGCATGGATGACAGAAATGACATCTGATGTAGAAGTTCTTATGTAATACTGGGTTCTGCTACACTACCCCTCAATCTTGCTCTGGTGACATTATGAAATGGCAGCATATTGAAGTAGGTTAACGTTATATAATGTTAGATGAAAGACTTGATGAAAAGCACACACGCACATACACATATACGAACACACACACCTTTTCTATATAGAAATTCAGCTGCTGGGAGGACATTTCCAACACTGGGTTGATGAATTGGCATGTGATGTCTACAGTCATGATGCACTCCTTTGCAGTCTGATGTCCCACAGTGGCAAAGCACACCAATCTCTCTCTCACAACCTAGAAATGCACATACAAACATACACACCACTCAGTCTGAAAACTTACACTGAGTCATATTATAATGCCTATTAACATAATTCTAGACTTAACCTTTTTCTTATAAAATAAGTTTTTTTTTCTTGTGAGAACAAGCCAAATTTTCTCATATCTACAAAAGGTTTTCTCATCATCATGAGGACACCTGGTCCCCCCAAAGAGCTAAATGCAAACACACACACACATCCACACCCATACACACTCCTTTAAATCTTTCATATTCCAAGCTTCATGCTTGATATGCACTTTTTTCATAGTCTCATCTCCTATCTTAAAACAATCTTTAGGCAGGCTTGACAGCACTGCTCTGAAATACAGCCATGCTTTGTCAGCCCTGAGTTCCAGCACACTGAAATACACCCCAGTCAGGGGATAGGAGAGATGTGGAGTCCTGTCGTGGGCCGCAGTGGCCTGGCCTTATCTCCACTCCTCACCTTCCCTCGTCTCACGCTCCCCATTCAATCAATAGGGGCTCAGGGCAGCAATGCCCCAGAGAGGAAGTCAATATGCTGCTCGGCACGGCTCCATTAGGGAAAGATTAAGGGTGGTTTTAAGAGCCTTTATCTCCTTGCTATTCAAGCTTCAATGGCATGTACCGGTATGTGTAACACTGAAGAGGAAATGCGCCAATCACTTTTGGGCATGCTTATGAACATTTTGGCTGTAAATGCATGACCACTGACAGAGGTAAAGTCAGCTTGCTGTATATGGCACACCTAAATAAATGTGTTGTTAAAGCTTAATGAATGATAAAGAAAAAGAGAAACCTGAATGTGAAATTTGCATTAAGCAGGATACTAAGGAGTCAAAGCATATTTTAGAGCAAATTTATTTCCTGCTAGACATATATTAGAATTAAATCATTTCACACAGCCATTTTAAATTTGCTGTTAACAGAAAGCCTCTGTAGTTGCTGCATTAAAAACTGGTCAGTATTAAAGCTCTACTTCTAACTGTGACTTTCAATACATTCAGCTATACCGTATGTTATAGATTTTAAGAACAACAATCTTGATATACTTTAGCCATGTCGCAAGAACCCTCCAGCAGCATGTCTGCCGACTGGCCTGGGGAAAGCTCCAAGTGCACAGGCGTCAGGCTAAAAACAGGGGCATCAAGAGGTGTTGTCACCAGTGAGCTCCTAGTTTTCCCTGCCCTGGAGGCACTGATGGCTGGTGGGCCTCTGCGTCGGAACTGTGGAAAACCCTCTGTAGTCCAATAGAGCTGGTGCAAGCGGCCACCTCTGTTGGTCATTCTGAAGTGGTACTGGCACGGGTTGGAACTGGATAAAAAACAGGGAGTTAATTATTTTAAGACTATAGGGCTGACTTACGCTACAAGCAATTGAATCTTTAGTTAACCACTACATGATCAGAACTGCAAAATGTGTGTAAGGAAGGGTGTGCCGTAGCCCTGCCCCTCAGCTGAACTGGAACTCGGGCTCAGCTGGGGGAAATTATCAAAGGGGATAAAGGTTCCTGTGCACGTCCCTTCCTTCATCGGTCTTTGTTTGTACCTCGTGTCACTGTCTCAGTCATTTAGTGTCTGTCTTTTGAGTTTGTGTTGTTTCTTAATAAACCCCCTTTATTCAACTACGTCCGTCCTGCCTGCGATTGCTGCCAGCACACCCGTAGATCGTTACAGAAAGACCGACCACACGATGGCAGCAGCGGCAGGACGCTTCTACGATCTGGGCATGAGTATGGTGGCCGGTTGGCTTAGCCGTGGGGTCGCCGAGCCAGAAAGCTTCTCCACACAAACAGGAGGAGCTCCGAGGGGTAAGAGCAGCGTAGCTGTGCAAGCGTCACCGCCACCGCTGCCGCCCTCGGAGACTTCCACAACGACGCTGGTCCATAGCTCCACCGCCGTGCCTCGAAGAGCGGCTAAGGGGAGCTTCGCCGGGTGGGTAAGGCGGAGGAAGGGGAACGTCAGGAGGCACCGCATCGAGAAGGGGGTGGTGGCGAGCAATCCCGCCACTTCCGGGTCGCAGCTGGCGACCCCGGAAGCTCCTGGTCCTTCCGTGTTGCAGTTGACGACGCCGGAAGACATGCTCCTCTGGACCAACGAGGAGTTAGCCAGAGAGGCTAGCTCCAGCGTGGGGGCAGCCAAGTCCAGGCCACGAGCTGCAAGGAGAGGTGAGTGGCGCCGCTCTGAACTGCACCGCCACACCGCGGCATTCGGAGGGGCGAGCTCCATCACTGCTGCTTGCGCCGGGCCGAGGGATCAGACGCGCAATGCTGCCTGTATGCCGCTGGGAGAACCGGGTCCAGCCTGCACGCCACTGGGACAGCCGTGTCCAGCCTGCATGCCACCATACTCACACCCAGATCGTAGGCCAGCCTGCACGCAGACACTTCCGGGTCGCCGAGGCCGTCCCTGGAAGCTCCGCTCCCCAGGACTTTAGGGGTGAAGCCGGGGACAATTGCAGGCTCAGCATGAGGGACATCATGGAAGCAGCCTGGCTTCCACCTGATGTTGTTTGCGTGGCCCAGGCTACGGGTTCCACAGCCTGGGCCATCACTGTTTCTGTGGGCACGAACACTAAAAGCCCTGATGTGGACTTTATTTCTGCCCTCAGCACTATTTTCCCAGGTGTTGCAGGGGGTGCTGGGTGGCATGTGCATGTTTTAAAAGTTCATGTCAAGTGTCTTTGTGTGTCCTGTGCATCTGATTCCACACCGGGACGGTGTTCCTTGGTGGGGGGGCATGTAAGGAAGGGTGTGCTGTAGCCCCGCCCCTCAGCTGAATCGGAACTATGGCTCAGCTGGGGGCAATTATCAAAGGGGATAAAGGTTCCCATGCACGTCCCTTTCTACATCGGTCTTTGTTTGTACCTCGTGTCACTGTCTCGGTCATTTAGTGTCTGTCTGCTGAGGGAGCCGCCATGCGGCGCTGCCTGCACGGGGCCGAGGGAGCCGCCGCTGCCTGCGTGCCGCTGGGACAGCCGGGTCCAGTCTGCACGCCGTTGCCGCAGCCGGGTCCAGCCTGCACGCCGCTGGCGCAGACGGGTCCAGCCTGCACGCTGCTGGGACAGCCGGGTCCATCCTGCATGCCACTGGGACAGCCGGGTCCAGCCTGCACGCCGCTGGGACAGCCGGGTCCAGCCTGCACGCCGCTGGCACAGCGGGACGTTGTTTGCGACGTTTCTGTGGCCACGAACACTAAAAACCCTGATGTGGTTCTGCCCCCAGGTGTTGCAGGGGGTGCTGGGTGGCATGTGCGTGTTTTAAAAAAGTGTTCCGTGTTCCGTCCTACCTGCGATTGCTGCCAGCACACCCATAGATCGTTACAATGTGACACTCAAAATGTTTCAAGAAAAATTTACTTTAAGTCATTTAATAAAATTAAATAAAAATATAGAAATCAAATTTAATATAATGAAAATACAGTGAATTCAGGCAACTAATAAATCAGTTTTCTTAAAGACACAGATAAAAAAAATCTGATTTACAAACAGTAACACAAGTTATGTTGAAGTCAGTCATGCTAAACGTCTCTGGGCTGCTCAAAGAAATTTGGGGTAAAGAAACAATTGTGCAAATATTTCGCCAAGGAATCGCTTTAAAGAGGGTTTTTAAAG
>JBBPDA010000021.1:158519-171767 GCA_037974385.1 Arnoldichthys spilopterus | reverse complement strand
GGAAGACATGCTCCTCTGGACCAACGAGGAGTTAGCCAGAGAGGCTAGCTCCAGCGTGGGGGCAGCCAAGTCCAGGCTACGAGCTGCAAGGAAAAGTGAGTGGCGCCGCTCCGAACCGCACCGCTGTTTGCGCCAGGCCGAGGGACCAGACGCGCAATGCTGCCTGCATGCCGCTGGGAGAACCGGGTCCAGCCTGCACGCCACTGGGACAGCCGTGTCCAGCCTGCACGCCACTGGGACAGCCGTTTCTGTGGCCACGAACACTAAAAGCCCTGATGTGGACTTTGTTTCTGCCCCCAGGTGTTGCAGGGGTTGCTGGGTGGCATGTGCGTGTTTTAAAAGAGTGTTCCATGTTCTGTCCTGCCTGCGATTGCTGCCAGCACACCCATAGACGTTACAATGTGACACTCAAAATGTTTCAAGAAAAATTTACTTTAAGTCATTTGAGTTGCTCTAATAAAAATATAGAAATCAAATGTAATATAATGAAAATACAGTGAATTCAGGCAACTAATAAATCAGTTTTCTTAAAGACACAGATTAAAAAAATCTGATTTACAAACAGTAACACAAGTTATGTTGAAGTCAGTCATGCTAAACGTCTCTGGGAGCTCAAAGAAATTTGGGGTAAAGAAACAATTGTGCAAATATTTCGCCAAGGAATCGCTTTAAAGAGGGTTTTTAAAGTGTACCTGAAGTGGGCTCCAAGGTCCAGACTGGGTGAAAAGGGCCGGTCAGTGACAATGGTTGTGCCTTTGCCTGTAGCAGACACAGCCACTGTATAGGTTTTGCTGCCCCTGATGGTCAGCTGTAGTTTGTCCTGGAAGGACAGTGTGTCATCCAGGTGAGCCAGCAGCCTCAGCTCAAGCTGCCCATCCGGGGCAACCTCTCCTTCTGCAGGTTCCACGTGCCACTGAGACCTGCTTCGAGCCTGCCAATAGACAGCAGTCTGTTAACATACACCATATTACGTCAAACAACTGTATAATGTAACAACCACAGTCTCACTGAGAGGACATATAAAGTGAAAGCTTATAAACAGAAACACACTACTGAATACAGTAAAGCACCCAATGCACAGCAATTCTTGCAATGTGTCACTAAATTCATTGAATTGAGTAAAGATGACCTAGTTTTGTCCAGTTTGTATTGTAATGTACTGTCCCTTACATGGGGTGTCTGAAATCAGTGACGATCTCCAGCAATTTCCTTCAGCACACTCCTCAATGAGCTGCCATTCGTACGCCTCCGCTAAGCCCAATCTTATCTTGCCTTTGTAGTTTAATGAGAGACACTTTTTTAATGAGCAGCCATGGAGCGATATTTATGTGTGTGTGTAATCTTGTGTATGCTCCCCCTCTGGCAGAATACCCTTTATCTGTGACTGCTCTCAAGGACTAGGAGGCAATGGAGGTAGAGTGAGAGAGGGACGGCAAGCGGTTTGTATTCATCTTTCAGACCGAGGAAGAGTACATGGAGGCTAATGGAGGCAAAATGTGTTGCTCGTGTTTTATCAGCTGTGGGAGTCAGACTGTAGGCTAGCACCCGGCTGTGGTGTTCACACAGAGGATAAAATGGATAACTGTATAAATCATATCCTTCGCATATTCAAAAAAAAGCCAATGAAATGCACCAAATGAGGAGATCCCTGCAGCTTTCACACATCCTTTTCTTTCTATGCATTTGCACAAGGCACCCTCTTCCATCTTCATCCACTCCATCTCCTCTTGCAGGCAGCCTCGACTATTAGCTGAAAGGCAGATTAAAATCAATTCCCATAATGCGCTATGCTGATTGATGTCTCCCGCATAAAGTTTTAATTGGGATTTTTCAGACAAGGGAAGAGAATGGCGGTGGGTTGTGAGTGGGTTATTCTGATTAATGGTGTGTTATTTATCTTCTTCAGTGGGGCTCATCCTGTGATTTGGGCACAACACATTGCATTCATCATGTCCCACCTGCACCTGTCCCTTCACTTGTTCCATCCAACTACAGGCGAAGACAAAGAAGTTAAGCTTCTTCTACAGGCTGCACTGTGTAAACATTACACGTGAAAGTAATTAGTAGCAGTAGAAGTGGCACGTTTTCCATTGCAAACTACTCCAAAGTAATAGCAAGTGTTTGCAGGGCATTATTATTGTCCATGTGTGGGCCTCTATGTGTGTGTGCATGTTTGTGTGTGTGGGGATGCGTGGCAGAGGGATGCTGCTGAGCCAGAGAGGCGTCAAGTGAGGGAAGCCTAATCCCTGCAGCAGTCATGTAGAACCACAAAAAGACGAGTTCTGACTACTGATTCAGCTAAGTCACTATCTCACTACCACCTTCACTACTGCTCATCCAAACTCTGGGTGAAGACCAAATTGAGAAGAAAATGGAAAATTACTCGCTATCTCACTGCACCTTCACTAGTGCTTGGCCAAACTATGTAAAGTTCAAATTACGGAAAAATACTTTCACAGTCAGGTAAACCCTTTCATATTTAGAGGCCAATACTTACTGCATGAAAAATTGTGGACTATATAATATTATTATTATAATAATATATATATAACTACAGTGGGGACAAAATTTTGTAAAATTTTATATATTTTTTAAGAATGTGACCTAAAACATCATCTGATTTTCATTTTCTATTTGGCCATGTATTTATCGAAAAAAAAAGATCCAATAACATATCTGCATGTAGCAAAAGTAAGTGAACCTGTGCTTTCAGTATCTGGTGTGACCACCTTGTGCACTCCAACCCCCAAGTTTTAAAGATGTGATAAGGTTCTTCTGTTGGAATATAGTGTGGGGGGGTCGCAAAATTTAACGCTCCTGATTTAAGCCAAAAAGTTCTATTTTGACTTCATATTGGGCCTTCAGTTGCTAAAAAGTTTCCCTGGGTTCATTTGTAACGTCTCAGACTATTATATGGCTTGCAGTATTGCAGAGTTATCTTTAATGGTTGACTACTTCTGGGTAGGGAAACAACATAAATTTTTCTCTATTTATACACAATCTGTCTGAGCGCATTACAAGACTGGACAATTTAGAAGGCCCTGGCCGAATACAGGTAGGATTATTGCATCAGCGGAAATGGCATAAGCCCACCCATTTTCCGTTGACACAATACATAAACAAGGCGTGATGGTCACTAACGTTTGTAGTTTAGCCTAGCTCGCTAGGTGTTAGCCACGTAAGCCACGTAAGCTTCTGGGTTTAAGGGTAAAGGGAAGGAACCCCTGGAAGCAGGCGCAAGTTCTACTAGCCATACCCATACATGCGGGAGCCCACTCCAGTTAGACCTTCCCGGCCCCACAGCCCTTAGGGTGTTCACCTATTGCTAGCTGGCCATGCTCCAGGCATATGATCGACACACCCGCCACCAGGGAGAAGGGGGATGGATCTCTAGAAACAGAAGAAAGCTCCACTAGACACACAAGCTAGAAGCAGACCTCCACGGCCATTAGGGAGTCCGTCTGACGCTAGCCAATTCCAGAGAAAGAAACACCCTCAGCAGATGGCCACTAAAGCACCACTCACCTCCTGTCTGCAGGGGTAAACAGGAAAGAGAGACCCTTACTTAAAAACCCAGAGCTTTTACCAAACTACTAGCGAGAGTCCGGTGTGGCTAAAGCAGCATGCCAGCCACACCTGCCCACAGGCACAAGGATGCCGTGCTGCCCTGTTAGACAACTATGCTTATAAGGGCTTTGCCCCAAGTGAAACACATAAGCACAACTGACATAACCATAACCCCCCCAGCCAGCCCAACACGGCACGGCCACGTAGGCAGGGCTCTCAACCGCCCCCTGCCAGCCCATCCAGGCGTTAACCCTTACAGTTTCAGAATGCTAAATACCTGTCTTTCATTATTGATGCCTTAGCAACTGTCTCAAATGAATAAACCAATCATCAATTCTCATTTTTACTGCATTTTACAAAATGTTCAGACTTTTCTGGAAACTGGGTTTGTACTTCATAATTCAATAAAATATGCTCTTTTTGTGAAAAAAGTTTTGATATTTTCAGATTTCAGAAGAAAAGCCCTGAGGAAACACAAAATAATATACATTATCATTTCATTTATTGAAATAAAATGGTTTCAATACTTCTATCATTAATATGAACAAGTAATTGCCCTCTGAACTTGTTGTCCTACCTTTGCCAACAAAAACATTCCCATAGCGTTCTGCTTTTTTTCTTTAAATGCTTTAATTTAGGAACACCAAAGGGCTTTCAAGCATAAACTACCTGTTTAACATCTTGCCACAACATCGCAACTAGGTTCAAGTCAGTACTTTGACTAGGTCACTGCAAAACTTTAATTTTGCTTAAAGTGGTCCTGCTCTCTGTGTTTATTGTTGCTGTCTTGCTGCATAAACAAAGTGTGTTTGAGCTTCAGATAACTGACTAATAACCAGATACTCTTCAGCTGAGCTTTCTTGTAGAAAGCAGGATTCATGATTTTGTCAAAGACGGCAAAAAGTTCCATGCTTGGCTCCCCATGCTTGAGTCCCCAAAACATTATTCCAGAAGGCCTGGGAGCCATCAAGGTGTCTGTTTGTCAACTGTGAGAGAAACTTTTTTGTTCTGTGACAATGGCTTTCATTGTGATTCACTGTAATGCCAGAGCTTTAAAAATGGCTTTGTAATACTTTTCTGATTGATATACTTCCCAAATTTCTTTTTATTGCAGCAGAGTGTGCTTCTTATTGAGACATTGTTCAGCAGACATATTGCTGTTTATTTTAAGTTATGCTTAGATTAAGCAGGGTTGGCAGTAATTATGCTTGGGAGTGTCTAATCTAACTGATCCCAATCATCAAATAAATTGGTTAATTTGCTGATTGGGTTACTTTTTCAGATAAGCTAATGTTATTAAATAAAGTAAATGATCATTTAGAGGTTTATATTGTGTATACAACTCTTTTCTTTGTCTTATGTTATATTTTGTTCAAAGATCTGAATCACTGAAGTGTAACAAAGCGAAAAATACATATAAGAAAGGGGCAAATACTTTTTTCATGGCTTTGCACATCAGCACAGTTTCTGTCTTTTAGTTTACTTACTGCTTGTGATAATTGTGGTGACTAAATATTTTCTATTACTGGCAAAATTAATTTCATTTGATTTTAAAGCAATTATTTTAAGGCCAGTCTGCAGAAACTAAAATCAACCTAAAATCACCCACTCTCTCACAGTGTATTAACTCTCCACAATCACATGAGCACCCAGCTCTGCCAAGACAGAGGGCGAAAAGAGGGCATCTACACACCAAACTAGAACCTGTGCCCTGGGCTACAGTTTAAACCAATGTGCAGTGAGAGTAATGAATGTTCTTACAGAAATACACTTTATTTAGTTTTCATTTACAGCCTAAAGTTAGTTGTCAGCTTGTTAGACCTGGAGCAAGAAACAGGGGCCAATACTACAACAACGCAATCAGTGGCAGAAACAGCAGCAGAGATTGCCCTTGGAGCAGAGGGAAAATTGCAATCGTGCTGTTCTCCACAGTAAAGATGGCACTCAGGGAAGGAGACAGAACAGAGAGGGCTATCATTTTAGCCATGTGAGACTATAGAGGAGACACTGGGGAGTCATAGATCACTCCCTCAGCCTTCATTTGAAAAAGAGAGAGAGAGAGAGAGAGAGAGAGAGAAGGACAGATGGAGAGAGAGAGAGAGAGAGAGAGAGACAGAGAGAGAAAGAGACAGAGAGAGACAAAGAAAGAGTCGATAGGGCCCTTGACCGGGAATAGGGTGGTTTCCCCTTGAGAGAAGAATCCAAGTGAAGAACAAGCCAGCTGAAATTTCAATAATCAGATCACGCCTGCATTAGTAAGGTTTAACACCATTGATTGCTTTAAACTTCATCATGCTGGAGAGGTTTAAAATGGAACCATGTGCCTGTCTCTGGAAACGAAGACTCCCTTTCTAAACACCTCCAAATGCTCCTACAGTATGAAGCATCTATAACAGATGGCCACGTACACATAAAGGGCAAATTAATCTGCTTATATAAAAAGTTTACATTCGTCTGGCACATCACACAGGCTC
Source organism: Arnoldichthys spilopterus (assembly GCA_037974385.1). Lineage (NCBI taxonomy): Eukaryota > Metazoa > Chordata > Actinopteri > Characiformes > Lepidarchidae > Arnoldichthys > Arnoldichthys spilopterus. Next base: position 165,726 of record JBBPDA010000021.1, on the reverse strand, counting down.
TTTCTGGCTGGAAGCCCATGCTATCGAGTGTCTGTAATGTAATTCAAGAAAACTTACAATCGATTGGAGCTGAAAAATGCTTTGTAAAACCTCTTGCGTTATCAGCACACAAGTCTCCTGTCTCAGAGGAGAAGACAGGGTCAGGGCATTTTTTCAGTGTTGCACTCTAAGAATGAGCATCATTCTACAATTGAGGACACCTTGAATGGGCGTGTGTGTGTGTGTGAGCATACATGTGTGTCCAAAATCCTTTAGTAATGCATGCTGCTAAAATTATCAAGGCTCTGAAAACAAAGAAAGCCCGTCTAATAATGAAACAGCAGTGAAAAGGGAAAATGGAGATGAGGAGAAATTAGGCCAGTTAAATAAGATATGTGACTATGGGAATTAAGCTGACTTTTATCTTTAAGGAGACATCCACCCGTCATGGGGAGCAGACCAGGAGATTGGACTAAGCTCTCTACAATAAGACCAAATTACGCTGCTTTTTTCCGTTATGCAGATTAATAGACAATAAAGCAATGGATAAAGAAGACCATTAAGATACTCTGGCCTGATAATGCCTACATGGTGCAATATGAGTCACATCACAGAGCAAACAATGAAGCCCAATGTGCAGTTCCTAGTAATAGAATCACACTGGCAGCCAATTAACTACAAAGCCAACAAACCATTCAGCCAATCAGCCAATTCATTATACACTCAATTAGGCTGGGAATTAATTAAGGGCACAGAGTAACAAGCTTGGGGAAATCAGGTGCTGTAGCAGCTAGCATGCAGGTCATGGAAACTAAACTAAAGCTTATTGTTGTAGAAAAAGCAGGCACACCAATCTCTTTTTGTTGCATCCTGACCTTAACCACATGGGACTGAACCCACCATTTGTGCACGGAAATGGGCTGGAATGGGAGACTGGTTAGACAGCTGTATTGTCCTTGGGACGTCAGTAAGCACTGGGATAGTGCCAAAGTGCAGCTCCGTAGCAGAGAGGGAGATGGCAGGACCCTGGCCAACGCAGGACAAGAGCAGCTCCTGTGGGAGACAAAGAGGGACTGTAGGAACAAGAGGTCACTGAGAGAAACAGATCACCCCTCTAACTGCTCTTCATCATTGTCATATACCAATGAAGAGAGCGAAGGGGTCTTAAATGAAGAGTTTGTCAAAAAATCTGATTCATTCAAATTTCCCTTTTGCCCAAATATGGCATAACAGCCAAGTCCATAGCGAGTCCAAATTGTTCCTCTTTAGTTTAGCACCTAATGAGGTAAATGTAACAAACAAGTACTAGAAAAAAGTTATAACTGTTAGCAATGTTTGCTTCATAGCTCTAGTGCTAAACTACAGAAGATCCAAACATGCCAATGCTGATCGACTACTTCTGGTCTAAGTGTAGCACTGCATATATATGAAAAATTGAGTGAAAATATTCACATTTATTCAACAGTAAACTAAAGAAGAAACAAAAACGAACCATGCCAAATTACACTAGCACTTGTGAAAAGTTCCTCTGCATTTCTCTCTCACACAAACATAGCAATTTTACAATTTTAAAGTTTCTCTGTTTTTCTGTAGTTTCTTTTGAAGAAATTCTTGCCTTGTAAATGTATGAAAGCAAACACATACACACAAACACACTTACCAATGGAGGGCCATTTTGGCCTAGAATGGCAATGAAAGCTTTGAGTTGTAGTTGACCCATTGTCTTAACCTGCAGAACAAGCGGGACCTGCTCTGTACTGTATGGTTGAATGACTCCTCGCGGATGAGGACTAGAGTAGAGCAGAGATGGGTTCTCCTCATACTCCTATATACACACAAACATACACACACAAAAATAAATATTTACACCAACAGAGTGGCAACTACAGTGGGATACCCAGTCTTAGGGTCATAAATGTCAGACCTCTGTTTGAGTACAGTTTTGTAGGAAATTATTAAATATATCATGTATTTAAACAACTTTAAAGTTTAATACAGTTTAATTTTATCTAGTTTGTTTCAATCTTTTTAGTGTGGATCAGAATTATTTTAAAAAATACAGTGAATGCAGAGTAGTGCAATTAGCTCGACCATGTAATGTATACATATATATAAAATGTTATACTTAAACATTTATTTTAAAGTAGAAGCAGCTGAAACAAAACCTTCAATATTAATCAATGCATAGCAAATCAACATATTTTAAGAACCCTAACTATTAAAGCAAAAAACAGGCCAAAAATATATATGATTAAGTACTATGGGATGAAGGCAGCTCTTCCTTTGATTTAAAATCTTGCCCTCAATGTTTCCTTTTCTTAAACACAAGATGAAAAACCTTTTATCTGCACATAATGGATCTCCATTCATTTACCTGGGCCAGAAGACTGTAGCATGAAGGGAGGCCCGTGTTATTGATCAGGCTGACAGCCTGCTGATAGGGGTATCCCATAAAACAGTGCTGGAACTGAAGCACGGGTCTCTCTAAGTGGACTTCGGGAACAACACATCTATATGGACAGTGAGCAGTTAGAAATTAAACATCATGTTTAGGGATAAAAACAGGTTTTGTTTTGTCCATGAGTGAGAATGTCCTACCTGGCCTTGACTGGGAGAGCCAAGACCTCCTTACCCACGCCCTGCACGTCCACCGCCAGAACAAGACTATACTGCTGCACCGTGTTGGAGCACAAAGTAACCTGCAGCATGCACATACACCCACACACATGCAAGCACAACACACAGATACAAATTACACATTTCATTACTTATCTCAACCATTGGGAAAGTATAGCAAATGTTGATAACAGTATTAAAGCTAACGATGTGCTAAAATTATATGATTATTTATATAAATATGCACCAAGACCAGTTGGATACAATGTTTCTCATTCACATTTGTGCAGACTCTGTAGTCTTATAGCCCTAACCACAACAGGTACAGAACACCTGCCATGATAACCAGGCTGTACTAGTGCAGTAAAATCTCAGCTGAGAGTTCTTCAGTTGCAGATTCTGTTCTGTGCCCTTGGCTGGATGCCTGCTAGGCCAGCTGTCATTAGGTGATACTTGGAGTCTGCCCTGCTTCTTCAGCAGCAGGACACAGCTGCTGACCCCTCATACAGACCTCTCCGCATCACGAGGCCTCATTAGAGCTCAGAGGAGTGACAGAGCTGTCACAGACTGGGACTACAGCACCCCTTACTCCGACAGGAGACACCCTGAACTTGGAAAAGGCTGCAGACAGCCGGACAGATCCAACAGATTAGTCCTTCTGAGGGTATGACAGCTAGAGCTGATGGGAAAAGACCACCAGCTGACAGGTACACACAATGCTGGACAGCCAGCAAAGGAAGCAAGGCAAGATAATCACAGCTTGATGGGGCTAAGGGAGGGGAGTCAGCTCTCTCTGAGCTCCTTTCTTTCTGTCTTTTTCATTGTCTCTACTAGAGAAAACCTTTCCCAAACATCTGAGCTGTCCTAAGCTGATTAGGGATTACAGTTCTGTTCTGCATTAAAATTAATTCATTTTTTGAGTTCTTCTCAGTCAGGGAATTTCCGAAATAAAAGATAAAAAGTAAGTTAAAGAGGTTTTTGTCTAAGGAGAAAGCATTTTGATTATAAAGGGCAGACAAGAAAGTCTCAGCTGCTTTAAGAGGCTTACCTTTGCATATTAAAATCAATTCACATTTAGTTAGAATATGCAGCAAGAAAACTAAGGAATCAAGGGAAGATAAATAAAAACAAAGTCCTGGATATAGTGGAGCAGTGTGGATAAAAGTACAAACCACATTTCTTGAAAAGTTGGGATTTTTCAGAAAATGCAATAAAAACAACTGTGATTTGTGAACTTTTATTTCAATGATTAAAGTTCAAAGAAAGTATTTATATATATATATATATATAGATTTCTTGCCTTTCTCAGAATTTCCTTAATATTTTCATAATGTTATGTACTGTAGAAGATAAATTACTTAAATTCTTTGCAACCTTGTGTACAGAAAAGGTTTTTTTGAAATGACAATTTTTTTTCATGAAGTTCCCAAAGTGGTGAGCCATCTTTTGTGGATGCTTATTTTATATCCAGTCATGATTCCTTCATCTGTTACCAGCTCATTTGCTTATATTGTGGAATGTTTCAAAACCATGTAACTTGAATTTTCTATAACATTTTCACTCTTAATTTGCTCTGTGCCAATTTTCTGAGCATGTTTAAGGTTTTAATTTTAGAATGCAAAGTTCAAGAGACTTAATAATTCATACATTCATGGTTTCTTGGTTTTATTGCATTTTATGAAATATCTCAACTTTTCTATAAATGTGGTTTGTATATAGTCTACCTGTATTAGATTATACACTACGTGAAAGTTTTATGTCCATTGCTGACACAGGTATTGCACTGTGCAAGCACTACCTGCAGAGACTGTTACTGCAACAAACTCCCTGTTAATGACATCATTTTAGAAGAAACGCTGAATGAAAAGGTGGCAAAAAACTTTTGAACATATTTTACACATATTTTAGGGTTTCAACATTAATAAAGTTAATGGACCTATTCTAACAGTGTGCTGGTAGTTTATGTGAAAAGAATGTTTGAAATAGGTTTTTATTAGCTTTTTACTTTAGTAACACTTTTTTTAATAGTTTTGGAACTGAGAATACTAATTGTAGTAGTTTTGCAATTGGAAATTTTGTCCATTCTTGTTTGATACAAGACTTTAGTTGCTTTCAACAGTCAACTTTTTAAAAGGAGACAGATCTGGACTGGCAGCAAGCCAGTCAAGCACACACACTCTGTGTCTATAAGGCTACACTACTGTAGCCCATAAAAAACGTGGTCTGCCATTGTCTTGCTGTTATAAGCATGAACATCCCAGGAAAGGATGCCTTGATGGTAACATATTTAATATTGGGATATCTAAAATCCCAATATTAAACTCAGAGTCAATGGCACCTTCACATACATGCAACTCACACATACTGTAGGCACTGATGCACCTGGATGGTCATTCTCATCTTTGGCATATAGAATTCTGTGGTCATTTTTTCTGAAAACAAGCTGAACAAGCTTATCTGACCATAGCACACAGTTTCATAGCCTTTGGCCATCTGAGATGCGCTTGGGGCCAAATAACTCACTAGTTTTTCTGCATAAAGTTGATGTATGGCTTCCTCCTTGTGTTATATAGGTTCAAATTATAATGGCAATATTGGTCACAGTAGCATGACGGTTTCTTAGGCAGTGCTGTTTGAGGGCTTGAAGATCACGCGCACTCAACAGTGGTTTCCGACCTTGCCCTTCACACATTAAGATGTCTCTGAATTTTCTGAATCTTTTCACAATATTATGTACTATGATGTACTTTATATTGTGTTGAGAAATGTTTCTCTGATAAACAATGCTCTCACATTTTGATACAAAGGGGTGAGTCACGACCCATCTTTGGCTGCAAAGCCTGAGCCTTTGATGGATGCTACACTTATACCCAATCATGATACCTCACCTGCTACAAATAACCCTGTATAATGTGGAGTCTACCAAACCAGTGTAACTTGAATATTGTGTGTATTTTTTATTTGATTTTAACTCTGTTCAAGTGTTTTTATTGTATTTTGGAAAATATCTCAAATTTATACATACAGATGAACCGAACATTAACACCAATGTCAGGTAAAGTGAATCTAGTTATTCCATTAAAATGGAACCTTTCAGGGAGTGGGATATATTTGTGAGGGCAGAAGGTGAACTGCCTCCATTTAGTGGTCAAAACCGGTCATAGTTCTAGCCTTCCGGGTCGCCCCTTCGCAGGTGGTGCGCATTAGGGGCCAGTCACCGGGAGGCTATTTAAAACTCGGGTGAACACAGGAGAGTGCGAAGACTACGCGTTCATAGTGGTACTCTGAGCATTGTAATTTATAGTTTACCCTTGTGTATGACCCATAGCTTGTTTATCTTGACCTTGCCTTATCTTCTTCGACAACCCTGTTTGCACGTTTTGACCCTGGACTGTTTTTTTCGATTCTGACATTTGATTCTCCTCTCAACCTTGCACGGCAAATAAAACCATCTTTGAACCTGCACTTGCGTCCAAGCTTCAAATATCATTACAATATTAGGCAGCAAGTAAACAGTCAGTTCTTGAAGTTGATGTCCTGGAAGCAGGAAAAATGGGTGAGCATTTGAATCTGAGCCACTTTAACAAGGGTATTATTGTTATGGCTAGACAATTGTTTTGAAAGCACGGACTGAGAAGTGTTTGCAGAGAACACAGACCTGGAGGAGTACAGCTCATCAGTGCTGGATTACATTGCCTTCTGCACTGATACTGTGCTCACCAGTGTAACCATCAAGGCCTACCCAAATCAAAAGCCATGGCTCAACAGGAATGTGCAGTCCCTGCTCAGGGCACAAGATGCTGCCTACAGGTCTGGAGACAGGCTGGCTTACAGCAATGCCCGGAGAGACCTGAAAAAGGGCATTAAAGCAGCCAAGCAGAGGTACCAGTAGTGCACTGAGAGTCAATTCAAAAATAACAACACTCGCAGTATGTGGAGAGGCATTAAAACCATTACAGACTACAAGAGGCCTGCCTCGCTGTCCAACCAAGACGACTTGCTTCCTGATGCCCTGAACCAGTTATTTGCACGCTTTGATGTACATAACACCGAGGGTGCTCACACAGCATTGTCTTCCAGGGAGCAGCCAGCACTAGTCTTACAGCTCCACCAGGTGAGAACCACCCTGAGGAAGATTGATGCCTCCAAAGCAGTGGGACCAGACAGGGCACCAGGTTGCACACTGAAGTCATGTGCTGACCAGCTAGCAGGGATGCTAACTAGCATCTTTAACATGTCTCTGCAGCAGGCCGTAATCCCCACATGCCTTAAAGCTACTACTATCATACCATCATGTCTCAACGACTACCGCCCAGTTGCCCAAACACCAGTTGCTATGAAGTGCTTTGAGAGGCTTGTTCTCATACACATCAAGGACAGCATTCTCTCTGATCTGGACAGGCACCAGTTTGTTTACCATGAAAACAGATCAACGGAGGATGCAATCTCAATGGCAGTTCATGATACCCTGTTCCATCTGGAGCATCCCAACAAATGCAAGGATGCTATTTGTTGACTTCAGCTCCACTTTCAACACCATAATCCCGCACAAACTGGTCAACAAGCTCAACAATCTAGGACTATCCACCACTCTCTGCTCATGGATACTGGA
>JBBPDA010000021.1:119198-141039 GCA_037974385.1 Arnoldichthys spilopterus | reverse complement strand
CACCCTGTATATATTTATATATATATATATATATAGGGTGGCAGACAGTATTACTTTTTTAATGTAGCTCAGTCCCAGAACCCTGTGTTTGGCTAATATGTTATGGATTGCTGCATTAAAGATGGAAGCTTTAAAAAAAAAAAAAATATATATATATATATAGATTACATAGATTGAAATATATATATATATATTTCAATCTCTTGTTTTCCCAGCATACTTGGGTTTTTTTTCTTTTTACCATCCCACTCTCAGATAATTTTGATTCCACCACCAGATTCAACAAGGTGAATTGGAGGAGAGAGTTAGGCTGCAACTAACCTAGGTGTAAGTATACAGTCAACAACTAAACAGCACACTAGTTGCATAATTGAGTTTGCCATCAGGTGTCACTTTAATCATTTCATCACACAAAGTATCTCTGAATTATTAAGACTTCTCTGCAATTAAAATATGCTAAGTTCCTATAATAAGGCTAGTACAAACTGCAGTTATAAATCCTCAGCTGTGATTGGTTTAGCTCCCTGATGAGGAAAGGAAGAACACACAGAACAATGTTATTGAAGATACACTGCACTATTCAGCCCCTTAATAATGCAATAATGCAAATCTTAGCATGCATCTCCCAGTTTTAGTTTCTCTATTTATGTGCCATGAAGTCCTTTTCCTCTATATCTCCTATATGAGAATGTCTTTGTTTTTGTCATAAAAAGACACAACTTACAGTTTTACAGATTATGCCATTTATGCCACTGTAATTTATGGCTTTATATTCCAACACAGATGCAGTGCTTTTTCATACACTACTGTATTTTGTCATTTTACATGTACAGTCATTAAAATGTACAACTCTTCCGAAAAAACACAGAATGTACATTTTGATGGGGAAGTGGCTTTCAGCAGAACACAACAATTAATATGTTTAGCCTTCTGATGAACCTTTATGTAGGTTTCAAAAAAGACCAGTCAAAAACATGATGCAAATGACATTCTAGCAATTCAAATGATGAACTCAAGTGTAATTTAGTTGTGATTTTCTTTTATTATTTATATTAAGTGATTGCTGTTTCAGTGGGGACCCTGAGCTGTAATTAATAAAGAAAAGAAAGTCCTTGTGCCCCTCTCTTAAACAATCATTACACATATGCACACACTTGAAAAATATGGACAATTTACTGTACTGTTTAGTATGTGCTGAGCTATAAAATGCTCAGCTCTTCACCAAAGTCACCTTGTCATTATTGCGTAACACCAGCGGCACCTCGTAGTTCTCAGAGGGCATGTAGTTCTGGAACACAATCTCAGACGGGAAAGGCTGGAAAAAAGGCTGGTCCACATCCATTGCAGAAAACTGGGAACATAAGGGAAAGCAAGTGTACCCCTCAGCATTGGACAGGGAACAATAAAGGGCCATTTCTCTATAAGACCTCCAATTTCCTTCGGCTTCTGTTTGCAGCCACAAAGTGTTTGACTTAATTTACATCAAAGGATTTGATGCTGTCCAAGTATCTGTTTTGCTGTAGGCACTTCAAATTCCAGAAGAGAAAAACAAAACAAAACGTGGTTTGGGAGGGGAAAGAAAAGCTGAAAAACAGAGGGGGAGCCATACAATTGGTATATGACAAAAGAAGCAGGAGGACATGCAGGAAATAGAGAGAGAGAAAAAGAGAGATGGTATAAAGGGAGAGATGGGGAGAGAAAATAGATGCAATACACCCAGGGGGTATGCTGAGAAAAGTGCATATAGTCTAGTCTCAGAATCGTAAATGAGGCGTCTCCTGTATAATTACCACAGTCACATTTAGTTCATTTCCCATTCAAAAACTGCCAGCACAGGACAGAGGAGATTCAAACCACTGTCCCACTTTCAAGAATAATTGAAGAATAACTCTTTTGGAAAAATGCATGCACAGTTGCAATAGCACTGCACATTAAATTATGACAGCATTTAATGCCTGAGTCACCTCCTCAGACAAGAACTATTATAAAGGATGTTAGCATACAGATTTTCAAAAACAAGTAAATAAAAAAGGTAAGAACACATTGTTTGAGTGACTAGACAGGCTTTACTGATATTTTACCTTCTGGTGTGTGGTCTCGCTCATGTCTAGTAGCTCCAGGATATGAGGTGGATGCATCTCATATGTATTAGCTAAACGTTCCTCTGTAGTCTGAGACATCTTATGGGCATATACAGATGGAGACAGCTGTAACAAGATAAGCTACAATCAGTTCCTCTATCAACAATGTGGATGTTTAGTTTTGTTGGCAGTATCATTTAGGAAAGTGCATATGAGTACATGACGGCAAACACCTGTGTATGCCCCACTTAATAATTTCATTTTCATAGGCCAAAGCACAGGTTATCTCTACCTGCTGGGCATTGATGCCAGATGCACCTCCGCTGGTGCCACTATACATACAGTATGAATGTACATTCCAGCTTCAAGAGTGTGCACTAGTCTGCAATACTATAATTATGTTTAGTGATTTAATAACAATCGGCACAATGAGCAGTTAAGAAGAGTCTGCAATTGCTTTTGCTTTAACAATTAATCCCGGTCTACCATCATTCGGTCATACAAACTGCACTTACTATACTCAAGGTCAGAAGCAAAAATGATTTTAACTTCAAATCTCAATGAATAATGGAAGGGGGATCTGATCAATTTTTAATAACTGCCAGTTTTGTGTGTGGTCCAAACATACAGTCCTTTCCATAATTCAAAGACAACAGAAACATGCAAACCTTTGCACTATTCTTAACATTTCTAACAATTTTTTTTTAATTGTTCATGAGGGTTTGTTTTGTGTGTATGTGTGTGCTGAAACTAATATTTGTGAATTTAGACAGTATTCTAACAGACTCCAGTCAGTCAAAGAAGTGCAGCTTTTGGCGAGTTACAGAATGACTATCCCTTTTTAAGAAAGACTAAGTATCACTATCCTAATGACTTAATACTAATATAGAAAACACTGCAGTATATCTACACTACAGGAATGGGACTTAGGGATAACTGCAACATTATTTGTCTATGATCTGTTATGTAGAGTGAAAATAAGAGCAAGTCTACTTATCTGTTTAAAAAACAACTTACCTGTTTGGTTTTGTCATCCCGGTTTAACAGTTTGGGATTTCTCGGCGCTCTTACTTTTGTTTTAAACCCTTTTGGCATCTTCAGGGGTGCAGCGGGGAGAGTAGGGTTGGAAGCTTGTACCTTAGAGGTTATCATTATCAACTGCAGTTCTTGTTCTGACCTGTTGTCAAAGTAGAACAGCGTTAATTAAATGCTTCTGATTTTAGTACAAGACTACGAATGTTTTATACCGTTAGGTATTCCCTGTCAAATAAAAGAAAGGAAAAGAAAAGGACATCTTAAATAATGGACACCTTTCGAGTTAGCCAGCCTACTAATGGACGATTAACAATTATTATTGTTAACGTTCTGTAGCTCCTCCTATATATTTGTATTTAAGTTTTTACTTTTGTTGGGTAAAGTTTATATTTTATTTAAAGCACGACTGGCCCAAACGGTTAAATGGTTTTAAATGTTTCTTACTTACGAGTTCGTTATTCAGCTCGTTTCTCACTCACAGCTTGGTGGTTGCCATGGCATCAAACAGACCGGCGTTACAGCAAGCCGCGCTCTGATTCGTGCAGGTACTTAGTGGGGCGATGCGATTGGATAGCTTTTTTAAGTAAAAAAAAATAGGGCGAGGCGCGCAGACCCACGTCTCTCCCGTAGCGACGAGACAACGGAAAACACAAGCGAGCTGGCGGAGCGTTCATGTGAGAAAAGTCAAGCTGTAAACTGTCAGACAGAGAGAGAGAGAGAGAGATGTTTCTGTTGAGTATTTGCACAACTGATTTTAAGGAAGGGCAAGGACGTGTTTAAAAGATTCCGACGGACACCATATAACAAAATGTCACTGAATTTCTGGTGCTGTGAGGCTCATTAAACTGAAAAAAGCTAATCAATTAGTCCTAATATCTCGTACAAAAGAAAATTATACTAGTGATTTTACAGATGATAAAGGTGATAAACCTTTGTAATATAAAAAATATATATACACAGTAGGGATTTTTGTTTGTGCATCTGCATTCAGCCTCCTTTGCAGCTGGGCTGCACCTAACTTGTAGGTAATCCCTAATACATCGCAGGCTATTTTTGTATCCTACATAGCTTTAGGTTGGGATGCCATGGTTCATGCATGAATTGTTAAGTAACCTAATTCTTGGTACGGCACGTGTACTGGCCCTGTGACAATGTACTCCTGGTTTATTGTCATGTGTTAAATTGACATGATTGAAGGGTTTACACTAATATGTAACCTCATTCAGTTCATGCGTTTCAGAGGGTCATTGGTGGGCACAGGCATGTGAGTGGATTTGCTGAGATTAAGGTAGAATTTTCTGTGGCAGTAAGGGATTGCCTTACTTTTGGCTGATGTGCCAGTCACCTGATTTTGTCCACAATGTCATTGCACAGATAGTGAATGGAATTACTTGTCTCATGTAGGAGTGAAGTGGTGGATAACAGCTTTAGACAAGCAGGTTTGTGGACTTCATGGCTAGCTTCCTTTTTTATACATGCTTTTGTGTGTGTTTTAGAGGTAAACTTTGTTAAAGCTACTATCAGCTTTGCTACAGGGAGGCTTAAATCTCTTAAACCATATAAGTAGGTTTATGGATATTCATAAACACATCAACATCGTGAGACCACAGTTGCATGCATCTTATAGACCATTTCAAATTCCACCCATGGAAGTTCATAAAGTAAACCATTTTTATGATATAACCACATTATTAATGGCCGTTTTTAAAAGTGCAAGACCATGAATGTAGGCCAAGCATGTGAAGTATAAGGCAATAATCCTCTGCTCTGGCAATAGAAGCTTGACAATAGAGAAATGCATTAACCCTTAAATCTCTCACACCCTCTTTTGATCAAAATTTTAAAGGGCTTATACTTTTTACTGTATTGCATTGTTCCTTGTCTGTTTGTAGTGTTTATGTGGGTTTATGTACCAAAAACCAGACCAAATTAACTTTTTACATAATCATTTCCCAACCTCTCTTTATCTTACAGCTAAACAGTCTTGACTGATACAGGTAAATTACCTATTTGGGCCGCTCTATACTGTGCCTTATTAAAAATAGAAACAGTCTAACACTGAAAACCAGGCAAATAACATGAATTAGTTGGCTATTTTTTAAATATCTGCCTTATTCTACAACTTTTAGAGCACAATTGTATTTATTTGCTGAATTTATCTTTATAAAATACAAAATATAAAATGTGCCATACATTTTGGGACAGGTGGCATTTAATATGTAACAGATGCCCAATATAATACATTCAATAAACACAGAGTAACTATACATTAAAATGTGCAGATGTTTGCTATTTGTAGAGGATGTGTACTTAGAAAATAAGCATCATTTGACCAGGGACATGCAAAGCTTTGCCAAGAACAGTTTTAAAGTGTTGTTTTTTGTGACATAACAAATCTATGTTGCCATAAAATATGAAACTTTCAGTTTCTAAAATGACAGTAATTTTCCAATGTATTATGCCTTTAACTTCCAAAGCTAGAGACTGTCTGTTGATGACTATGTTATGAATAAATATTGTTTTTACCAGACTGCTTTCTTTCACTTCCATGAGACAGTGGAGGTTCATGTAATTGAGCCAAATGTTTTTTGTGAAACATTTTGATACATTATTTGAAGTCTAGCCAGAAATCGATTTTTTCTGTGGTTGGTAGTTCAGAAGCATTCAGCTTTGCCTAGCACAATGAAAAACTCAAAGTTGGGATGCTGCGATGAGGCTGTCTCTAAGGGAATGCAGAAATAGATTGAGGATGACAGGAGGGGAACATGCCTTCTGTTTCAGCTCCATAAAGCCTGTTAGTCCCATCTCTTTAGCTCATTCTGTTTAAGAAAAATGCCAGCCTGGCCTTCACTCATGGAGTCTTCTGGAAAGTAAATGTTCTTTACAATATCCTGTTCTAAAATGCTTACTTTGTATCCCTATCACATGCAGTTCAGACACATCTTTCAGCCATGGTATCAGTGATGATTGAACCACGTATAAAGAACATTTTCAAATATTTTCACAGAGCTTCAGTGGCAGTACACTGAGGGCGAAGCAGGAAGGATGTTCGTTCACAACTGAATCTATTGTCTTTTTAAGGTAGAACGAAATCAATCCTTATATGTGTCTTGAGGCTTTCCCCCCACAGTGTAATCTGGCTGGTGAAAAGTTCTCCCTGAATTAAATATAATGATGATGATGAACATCTGGTAGACTTTGCATGTGATACCAGTAGATGGATGGACTTTTCTCTTGGTATGATGGTTAGAATGTATTATTCAGTTATGTTTAGAACATTTAAATAGATATTTATGTTTGTTATTGTTGTTGTTTTTGTTGTTGACACTGATGATGATCAGGGTTGTAGTGATAATAATGATGATGAAAAGCACTTTGCAAAATATTCAAAGGTAATGAAGCTTGTTTCATTTGCCTTCAGTTGAATTAGCAAGCATTAAGTATCTTATGTGCCAAATGAAATAAAGTATCACATTTAATAGTTCTTTCTAGCCATTAATTTAATCTGGCATGTTGTCAAATGAATAATCTACTGTCCATAAAGGGTATGACGTATAGCAGACATAAAGCAGCATAAATTATTATACCTTACCATCACACCACAGCATAATTAAATAAAGTTATTAAAATACTTAATAGTTGCATTCTATTGACCTATTCACAATTTCGTGTCAACATGACTGTCCATGTAAAAGCACAGTATGCAAATTATGTTTTTTATTCTTTATTATTTTATTCTTAAAAGGGTTTTTACCTGCTAAAGCATGCAACATGTTAATTTCCAACACTGCACAAAACTACAAATAACTTACATTGCATTTTAAGAATGGTTTTGTTCAAGCCACTGGTAGATACGGACACCCTGCAATAATCTGTGAGAAAAATAATTTAAAGTATCAGTTTCATTGTCACAGCACAGATGGGGCCTATTAATCTGGCTATTGTTTACAAAATCCAAAGATAACTTCTAGGAGACCCAGGCACTATTTCATCATAAGCAGTATGTGTTTTTGCAAGGTTGAAAACAATGCTTCTGAAATTAGACATTACTGTAAATACTGGCTTAGTAAGTATTGCACATTTTAATATTATTGGTTACTTGCTGACAGAACCCTGATGACAGGCAGAACTGACAGAATGTTTTTGCTCAAATCTTTCCTCATGGGGGCGGCATGGTGGTGCAGTGGTTAGCACTGTCGTCTCACAGTGAGAAGGTCCTGGGTTCGATCCCTGGGTTGGCCACAGGTGCCTTTCTGTGCTGAGTTTGCAAGCTCTCCCCGTGTTCACGTGGGTTTCCTCCGGGTGCTCCGGTTTCCTGCCACTGTCCAAAAGGCTTGCAGTAGGTTGATTGGATTGGAAAATTGCTCGTAGGTATGAATGTGTGTATGAATGGTTGTCTGTATGCCTGTCTGTGTGTTGCCCTGCAATGAGTTGGCCTCCTGTCCTAGGTGTACCCCGCCTTAGGCCCGCAGTCAGCTGGGATTGGCTCCAGCTTCCCTGTCACCCGGAAACGGAAGAAGCGATTGGAAAATGGATGGATGGATGGATCTTTCCTCATTGGCAGATTTGTTTTCAGTCAAGAATCTTATCCAAGGACTCTGAATTACTGACAACTCTCCTAATAATACACGGTTCGATGACCATGAAGCTGCTGTAATAACACCTACTTATGATATTTCAGTACTTCATAAAATAGAAAAACACTAAGCAGAAATATCTTAGATGGCAAAACAACCCTGATGGTGGCTACTGGGTGGTTTTGTAGACCTTTGCCACGACCCATTTTTAAAAGCTCCTTCGTTTCAATCACTTAAGTGGTCTGTCTAATGACCTAAAGTGCTCAAGTTTACATAATGATTTTGAGCCCAAGTTATACATAACATGTAACATCAAGCAACTGTGAATTGGGCAGCATTAGTGGACACTTTTTTTAAAGCATCACATAGCCACTGGTAAAACAAACTGCACATTCTAAACTGGGAAAAAACCTGGTGGAACAGATACTGAAATCTTAGAAACCGGGGCGGCATAAGCTATCCATATCGGATCCAGGCAATATGCATCAAAACTGAAAGAAAACGGGATTTTCAGGTAGTCATGTTTTACAGATCTTAACTGCAAAGCTCTGTTATCCACCCCATGCCTCAAATATCTTTATTTGGTCTTAACCACATATCTGAACTACACTCAGGTGCAAGTTGGAGCACAGTGTATTATCCTGGAAACTCCTAGAGAAGCCATGCAGGTATCTATGAGCAGTATACTCCCAAGGGCATTACGCCCCGGTTCTGCCATGACTGATATTTCTCAAGCTGCTGCACCTATTTGCAAGCATGAAGGCTGGTCACAAGTATGAGAAGCACTAATAGGCACCAGTAAGCTCTATCATATAATCCTTAAAGTGGCCAACTCAGAGGCCACTGTAGCTTGGTGGCAAATGTGGCTCAGTGGTTTAAGGCAGAAATGTAGCTATATCTAAACAAGTGAAAGTATACCGTAACTAACAATGTACAGTGGTGCATTTACATTTTACATTTACATTTACAGCATTTGGCAGACACTCTTGCCCAGAGCGATTACATGGTGCTTTCTAGTCTAAAAAGAAAACTTTTTTATACCAGTAAACCTAGACTTGGTTTAAGAGCTGCAAGTCAACCAAGATTATATCTGAGCTCATGTAAAACCCTGACATAGAATTTTTTTTTTTAATTCTCGTAAGGTTAGTAGTAAGTTTGTTAGTTCTGTAGTTATGGTCCTAAGTACTTTGTGAAGAGGTGAGTCTTTAGTTGTAGTTTGAAGACAGGGAGGGGCTTTGCAGTTCTGACAGTTGGGGGAAGTTCATTCCGCCACTTGGGAGCCAAAACTGAGAAGAGCCTAGATGTCTGTCTTTGATTTTTGAGAAGGGGGGTGTCCAGTCTGGCTGAAGATGATGACCTAAAAGGACGAGCTTTTATTCGTGGTTTGATCATTGGTGAATGCTTTTTCTTGAGATTCAGTTTACAGAGGTTTGCTTTAGAGTTTGTTGGTATAAATTAGAATTCATTATTCATGAATTATGAAACATACAGCGAAACAGGCCCAAACTATGATACTGTCACCACCATGTTACACAAAAGGGGTAACATTCTTATGCTGAAAAGCAGATATTTTCTTTGTCCAGACATTGTACTTTTCATTTAAACAAAAATTTCTATTTTAGTCTCATCTTTTCACAAAACTTTTCAAAAAAATTTGTTCCAAAAGCATTCTGGCTTGTCTGTGTGACTTTTTGCAAACTGTAGATGTGCACAAATGTTCTCACTATTGTTATTCAATGTATTTCTTACAATGTACTTATGAGCATCAGCATTAGCCAATGTAAGGGAGGCTTTAAGTTGTTTAGAAGTTGCCCTGGGTTCCTTTGTTACCTCACATACTATCTTAGTTGCTCAAAGACTCATGGAGAGGGCATCATTGGTCTTCAAATTCCATCATCTGTATACAATCTGTCTGACTGTGGATTGATGAAGTCCAAAATTTCAAGAGATGGATTTATACACTTTATTTTGATACACTTCCACAAACGTTTTTAGAAAAACCCTGTTATTTTAAATAAAATACGGTGCCCTTTTAAACTTAATTGCCTTCCCATTGACTGAAAACACCTGACTCTAATTCTCCTTCAAATGAACTGCCAACGCTAGATGTTCACATATTTTGACACTCAAAGATATGTAATATTGAAAAGTTTCCCCAAATAAATAAATGGCAATTTTTGTTATTAGATTATCTTTATGTACTTTAGGACAAAAAATCTGATAACATTTTCACAGTTATGCAAAAATAAATAAAAATATAAAGGGTTCACAAACTTCAAGCACTACTGTAGTCATTTCTGCAGAGATATTAGAAATTGAGGAATTACTCTCAAGGTGTCCGGAGCTCTGCAGTAAAGCACAAAGCAGGGACAAGTCATCACATGACTCTCCCACAGAAGAGAGCGTAAAGGAATCTGCTGCATCTGTAGGCATTGGTGCATCAGGAAGATTGAGATTCATCTTGCTGAGGTGGCACCTTAAGAGTGCTGAGTGATGACATTGGATGAGTCAGTGCCCAGCAGAAGTGCCATAAGCAAGGACTATTTGGTTCACTCTAGCTGATTGCTCTGCAACATCGGCATCATGCTACAGTGCAAGAAGGGGTCAACCAAAGCCTCCTTAAAATAATCCAAATTGAGACACCAAGAATAGAGTTTGAGGCCACCACATTCAATCAGATTCAACAACTAGTACAGAATGCTTTAGCTAGGAATGTCAACTAAGCACTGAGGAAACCAGTGGTACCAATTACTTCTGGCGATCAGGCATAGTAAGGCAGCCATAGGTCCATGAGGGTACAGTGAAGGTACAGATGTAAGCACTAGGTGAAGTAAAGTTCTATCCTGTGACAGCTGGTCTTAATATTGAATGGGAGGGCTGGACCTTCAACTATAATAAGCCTTAACCAATCACTCTTTATTTCACAGCAGAATTACACTTTTACCAACTCAAACATAAACAGAACATGATAAATCATTATCAAACAATTACTAGAGAATTTCATTAGAGAGTTTCACTTTATGTATCATACCACAGTGCATTTCACAGATTCTCAGTTCAGTTAAATTTATCTGCAGCTTGGGCAGAGCTAAATCAGCCTCATCTTAGCCAAGTCTTGAAATTACACAAAGGACAACTGATAAGTTATACATGTGGATGACAATATCTTGTTGGTCTTTATGTGGCACTCAGCACTATCTTTTTATCTTTTTTGGGCCTAGACCACTATGGTTTAGACAAAGCCATACTGTATTTTGACATATAGATTGTTGTACAGCCTGGCAGTAAATGTGTGAATCCATGTGTGCGTTTTTATGCCTACTTTGGTCACATGCTCATTATTCTTTTAGCATGGCTATGTTCAGGACCAGTTTTAGACACTAGCAATATAGTCATCTGGCACAACTGTACTGACCTTTCTTTGACCTCCAAATGTTGAATCAGTGCACAGCTCAATATGCTGCCTGTGCTGAGACTGAGCACGTTCGCAGTTGTGTAAAATATGCCCCTCCCCCAAATCTCTTTTCACATCAGTGCTAAAGAAGAAAGATAGGAGCCCAAGGGTAGTGGTGCATATACACAGATGTATAGCACATTGTCATCTAAGGATGGTGTATTTACCATTTACTCATCTATAAATAGCATTTATTCAGTAATAAATTTTGTGACCAGTGTTCAGTTTTGTGTTGTAGTGTTCTCTGCTTGGATTTGCCTGTTATGCCAGCTGAGATACGATTTAATAATATAATACCAGTTAGCTGGTAACTAATATGTGGTAGTAGTGATTGTACTGCCAGACCTCTAATGAATAATAAGTTTTCATGCACACAATATAATATAAAATGAATTAAATATCAAAATGCTGCTTTTATATTGTGTTTATTCTATTAAAACTAGACTTTATATTTTAAAACATTAGCTTACCACTATTAGACCTCATGGACCATGCTGTACATTGGAGGGCACATTTACATTGTTTGTGTCTTGTGGACACATGTTAGGCTATGGAGCCCTTATAAAGCGCAGTACATCTACCCATGTAGCGTGTAGCTGTACTTTAAAATGATCAGTGATGTGAAAATGATGGTTATTAATATCTAAAAGCACTTTTATTATTTAAAAATTAGATAAATAAAATAATATGGGGTTTGGACAGCCCACCCACGCAGCTCATGCTGTTCGTCTTTACAGTGTAGTAAAGACACATATAAAATAATATTATAAAATAGTAAACAGTGCAAAAATTTGAATTTGAAAGCAGATTTAATTATTTAGAAAGCAGAATAAATGAGATAGTGTATGGTATGAGGCTGCTTTAATACCAGTATCTAAAAGCTATTTTAAGACAGAAACCTACTGCCGAACATTTGAAGAACTTCCACATACTAAATTTAACGAAGGTTTTCCTATTTTCTGGTAGCTCCATGTCAAGAACCATTTAGAAACTCTTATTTGTGAGTGCGCACATCAACCCATAACCAACCAATAATATAAGTCACTCTTTCAATAACTATCAAACAATTAAGCAATAGTCATCTGCAGCATGTAACTGATCTTTTCCACAACCAGTCCTCTTCAGGGCTGTGACTAAAGCCTCATACTATACATCCTGCACAAACACAAAAGCTTACAATTTGTACAAGATGTAAATGAATGTAATGTTGAGTCAGTGACAAGAATAGGTACAGTGCATTGTGCTTGCCTGGGTTGGGCAAGGGCTGCCAACCACTAATGTACGTACTACAAAATACTACATTACATTACATAACCATTTCTATACTACACTATACTAGACGTGTGATATGGTCCTTATACTATACAATGCTATGCTATTCTATGGTATGCTATGCTATACTGTAAAGTACTGTACTGTACAATACTGTATTATTCTATAATGTATTGTACTATATTGTACTGTTCTCACTGTATTGTACTATATGGTAGTATACTGTACAATTAATTTCATGCACTTTTCTCCTCAATCTCCCTCTGTATCTTAAGGTCTCAAATTAGTTTGAGAAGCTTGTCTTTCCCTTTCTTTTTCTCTTCACTCTTATATGTGGTGTGGAGGAAATTATGAGATTGTATGGAGGAAACTGTGAAATGGTGTGGTTCTGTGGAAGGCGTGGTTGAATCTGTGCCATGGCCTGGGCCAGTGAAACCAAAAGCTGGAACCAGAATGGTGGCATATTAGAAGGCCTGGGGTCGGCAGGTAGGGGGAGGTTGACAGCAATTGGTATGTCGTGAATATGTGAAAACAGGAAACTGGCGGGGTTTAAAAGTTGGAGGAGTGAAAACCTCTGGGTCATTCATTCTCACCCTGCAGGGAGAAACGGTGTCTGGCGTTGCATTGAAGGCTCCTTCAATAAAACGTCTCACTCCAGAAAAGAGAGCTTTTCAGAATTTTTATTCATCTTCAAACCAACAACTTTTCGACTACAGTGGCTGCATTTCATCTTCATCCTCATCCTTATTCTCCACCTCCTCCTCTTTGTCACCCACTGCTGCACTTGGTCTTGGTGTGGATGGAGGCAATAAGGACAGGTAGGACAGTGGAATGCCTCTGTCCCAACACCTCATCCATAAGGTGAAAACCACTACCAAGTGGCAGCAGTGGGTTTCCCACTAACATCTTCTGCTGACCCTGGACACTTGCAGTCCTAAGGCAGAAGAAATTAATCATGGCAGCTACCTAGAACAGCAACACAAAACATTTGAGTGTGTTTTTTAATTTGTGCAATTTATACAAATGTAATTTAATCTAAAAATCACATGCACATACTATTTTTTCTTTTAAATTTTCACAATGGCTGAATTTTTGGCTCCAGTGAACAGGTGGTCTTTATCATTCCATAGCTTTTCTAACTGTGCCATTTACTCCTTGCTCCCTAAAACAAAATGAAATTTGATTTTTTTTGCAAGCTACTAAACTGAATAGTTCTACAGTTGTTTACCTAGTTAGAGTTATGTACATAATATGAAGTATAAATTACCTCTAAAATTATCACAATCTCTAAGATATAAGTCAACCTCTTATTTTTCAAAGTGAAGGGTTTAAACTTTGATTTTTTGCTGTAACTTAATGTTAGTTAAAATCAGTAACATTTTATATTCCATTTTAGTGAAAATATCAAGTTTTATGCCCCTTGAGTTTTGTGTTGTTTCCTATTCAAGTGACCCGAACCCAGTACATTTTAAAAAGGTACTCTGGGGTTCTGCCATTACAGCTTTCAGAAACCTACTGTCACCGGTAAGCAATGAATCTTGGGATAGGTTGGGCTGCAAAGGATCCACTCATTGGATTCTTCATGGCATAGGGCAGGAAGGCTGCATTTGAAGGAAACTTTGAAATGGGACAGCCTAGATGTGCCACTGTGACACATTTGGCCTTCAAATGCAGCCTTTGAAGGATGTAAACCCTGAATTGAGACACAGCTAAGACTGCACTAAACTATACTGTACCATATGGTACTATACTAATACTATACTGTACTAAGATATGCTATAATGTACTGTACTGTACTGCACTGCACAGTATTGTACTATACTACACTATGCTTTTTGACTGTGCTTTAACATACAATTTGGTAGTATACAGGTCTGGATGCAGACACATTCTCTTGTTCATGTTCTGCAGCAAATTATTAAATGTATGTTTAAACAGTGCAACCTTTTTGAGTAAAACTGTCCTTTATTGGCTTCTGCATTATCAATTTGCAAATCGATATACTTGTTTCACATGACCTCTTCAAACTCTTGTGCATGCCTTTATCTTACGCTCCTTGATTTAGTCAGTAGCCTTGGGGATGTTGGCTGTGAGCTATGTATCCTGCTGCTATGGTAGCTGGGTAGTACAATTTAAGTTGCATAGGTCAAACTTAAACCTATTAACTTAACTATTAGCTTATTGTGTTGTGTCTTCTACTTCACGATTTACAAAATAATTAGATTTTTATAATTATATATTTTTTGGTAAATTGTAGCTAAAATTATTCAGAGGTATTATAGTTATAGTGTAGTAATAAGCAATTTTCACTGGGATCAATAAGGTTTTCGCATTATGATTCTGATATACTGGGCAGTACTGTTACATGTGCTGTAGGAAGGTTATATTAACATGTTAAGCATTTATCTGAAACATGAGAAGAGGCTGGGGTGAAGGAAAATTTATCTATGTTTAAAATGTATTTTACCATGACTAAAATTTCTAAAACTCTAAAGACCAGGCATCCTGAAGCAAGAATCAGGGCATGAAGGCCAGAATAAAGATCAGTCATGTGGGTTGGGAGTGCTAAGGTTTGCTCATCTTGAGGTGATTTTTAAAGGAAGAGGTGTGACCAAGCACAGTCAACCTAACATAATGAAATAAAACACAGAAAGGAATCCTTGACTTTAATGACACTGTCTGACACTTTAAATTGACACATGATTTCGGAGTAAAATAAACCGAGTAAATGCAGCGTTTTCTCCTCACTTCTGAAAACAGCAGACTGTTGGCTACACCGTGCTGAGGCTACAGAGAGAGAGAGAGAGAGATAGCTAACTTGCATTGGCCGCGTTGTCGCAGTGCCTTTGAGACCGCGCTGAAATATTTGCTGGCCGCCTGACAGTTCTCCAGGCTCTTTGCTCGCGGGTCAGCGAGCGGCCCAGTCTGTCAGAAAATTGGATTAGCACGACGGAGCCCCTTTCAAAGAAACCGCGAGCCGGCCAGCTCCTCCTCCATCACGCCACCTCTCCTCAACACCGTGGCGTATAAGTGTTTGTGCGCGTATGTGTGCGTGTGTGACCGGTCCGCTTACAAGCTAACAGTAAGCGGCGAATAAGGGTGAGCCACACAGAAGCCTTTTTTTCTTCAGTTTACTAACCATTTCCCCCCCAGTGCGTCTCTCGCCAGCCGCTGCGGATATGTCTGCATCCAGCCACTGCAGGTAAGATGGGAGAAGCGAATAATGCACCAGTCATAATTCACCTGCGTGCAGTAATACGAATTCAGGCTGAATAACGAATTTATATCTGATCAAATTGTTCAACCATGGAAATAAACAGTTATAATAAAAGGAAAGGGGGACCTTATGAGAACGACAGAACTGGATTGGCAAATGACTGGCAAGTAAAAGCTCCTCGCCTTGAGGTTATTCCCGACCACAGCGATAAACGGTCAGAACGCGAGCACACGCGAAAGCGCAATTTATTTAAATTAGCGTAATTGCGTTATCTCGAACTATCTGAAGTATGTGATCATGCGAAATTATCACTGTCGTTCCCAGTCTGTAAAAGGTAATACAAAATATAACTGATCTTAAAGCGTTAGCATTGCTGTTAATCCTGCAAATCTACTTGTAGTGCTGGGTAAGCTAATGGCACCCCATTTGAGTCCATGAGCGTAAGGGTATATTCCTACTCCGCTTCGTGAATTGCTGCCCGGTGAAGCTAGGGCATGCTCTTAAAGAGACATGCATAGTGTACAGAAAGCAACACTTAGCTAAAGTTATCATCGAGCAAAAGACAGTCATTAAACTATGTCTACTTCTATCTTTTTTTGTACTTCCAAAAAAGCTGAAACGGTCGGTGTGGTAGCTGGTAACCGTCAAAAACGAGGGAGGGGGTGGGGTGGGGGGGGCTTTTACTGAGCTTTTTGCAGTTACACAGTCAGAAGCTCAGCCTTGTGGAATCTGTCCTGAATCCAAAGTGCTGAGGCCGCAGAGTGTGTGTGTTTATGTGTATTAGCACCACGGACAGCGCCCCCTCCCCCAGCCCACTGCCTCCATTTTTACATCGCCTCTAAACACAGATCCCCAGCGCACGCGTCCGTCTGTACACGCAAACATCGCTTGTCCAGTTCGTCTCCAGGTTTGGCTGCACAAGTCCCAGGCTAGATTTAAAGCAGTCTATAAAACTTTTAGAGATAAACGTTTACGATGACTGAAGCTTTATGGTTTCCAAATCACATGGGGACGAACATTTATGAGCAGAAAACAGGCGATGTTTCCTTTTCAATACTCTGTTGTGAGGAGATGACAGTAACATTGGTCTCAGTTCACCGCAACCATCGATTATACACATCTACTCTCATCATCTGCTACAAATCACTTGCTACATTTAGCTCAATATTAATGACAATACTATAGACCCAACATACCCATTAATACCACTAGTTAGTACTACTACTAGCCTAATATTACTACTGCTTCTACTACTACTACTACCACCACTAGCCTTCTACTACTACTACTATCATTACTACTACTATAATTACTTCTACTACTACTATTATTACTTCTACTACTACTATTACTACTACTACTACTGCTACAGATACTACTTCTACTTTCATTACTACTATTATTCTACTACTAGCCAGTATTACTACTACTAGCCTACTATTTCTACTACTACTAGCCTACTACTTCTACTGCTACTACTATTGCTACTAATAGTACTACTAATATTGCTAATACTACTACTACTGAAACAGCACTACTAGTAGTCTATTACTACTACTACTACACCTACCACCACCACTTCTACTAGCCTCCTACTACTACTGTTACTACTAGCCAGTTCTACTACTACTACTACTACCTAAGTAGCAGAAAGAAACTCATTGCTGATATACTTGGCTTTACATGACTTTCTCAAGTACCCATACTTTTGCACTACTGTAGACAGGACAAAACATTTCAGGTTTGCAAGATGTTTCTTTACCAAGAAAAGTGGGGATTTCCAACAATGTAATTTCTGTTACCCATAGCGAAAAACTGCTTAGATGAGGAGGGTCAACCTCTGGTCCTGGAGGGCTAGTGTCCAGCAATAATTAGTTTTTTCCCTGCTCAAACACACTCACTAAACCTGGCACTTAACAGGTAAGATGAATCAGGTGTGTTTGAGAAAGAAAATCACCAAACTGTGCTGGACACCGGCCCTCCAGGAATGGAGTTTGACCCTGAGTTCCTGTGATGGGAATGACACAGACTAGAGAATGCTGCACAACTTAAGAGGTTTCTTAATAAAACTGTCACAGGAAAAAGACTGACATTAGTAAATCACTGAACCACTGCACGTGTCTTTGTACCGATCTTTGTCACATGTCGACATTTGCATGGCTATGGTCACTTATAAACAGAGTGGCTACAGTTTGGTACATAGAGGTACACAGAGCTAGAGTAATTTAGTAACTGTTTAATGGGGGACTGAACATATTCTCCAGGTATCCTTCTTAACAAAAATATAATTGAACAGAACAGAACAGAAGTAGGTGGGGTTCTTGTAAGCAGGTCTATTGTGTGTTGATCCATTTATCTTTGTTCTAAGTGCTTTTCTGTTGCCCTGTATCTTAGACTATTCTTCATTCTCTATGAAACTGCCAAGAGGACTTGCTAGGGTCACTGCAGTTGACAGCTCATTTCTCTGTAGAGTCTGTGCGAATTTTTGTAGTGTGTAAGTGTGTGTGTGTGTGTGTGTGTGTGTGTGTGTGTGGGGGTGGGGTGATCGGGGAATGAGTCTAAACTAAATGTCACTGACAGCTACATTATGGGCTTCTTAACCACCAGTCAGTCAAATACAGTTGAAGCTATTATACTATTACTCTTGACAACACATCAGTCCTCATCAGCACCCTGAACAGGACCAGCACAGATTACACTAAAACCTAGCTTAGAGTGTACACTTCTCACAAAAAGTGGGATGCTTCTTACTAAAGAACTAAAGACAGAATATACATCAGCATTATTAATGGAAATCATGGCTTTCTCTGTCTCTAGCTACGCGTATGAGCAGTACAAAGAGACAGCAGACTGGTTGCTGGCTCACACACACATCCGACCTAAAGTGGCAATCATCTGTGGCACAGGTCTTGGAGGACTAGCTGATTTGCTGGACAACAAGCAGACGTTTCCTTACAGGGACATTCCCAGTTTCCCTTGCAGTACAGGTAGGTATAAGTAGGTTGCCACTTTGTGATCGTCAGCCAGTCAGTTGTTACAATCCTCAAGATTTGGTTTGCAACTGCATTATCTGATTTGACTTATAGTTTTTAGAAAGAAACAAATGTAATTGGGTATGCAGTTTTGCCATTATATGAAGATCTATCAGCTGTAGATCTCTATCTGCTTTGTCTGAGCTCCCATTTATTAGTGGCAAACACTCCCTGGAAGTCAATGTCTAACAGAAAGTCACTGGTTAGGCTGCAGCTTGTATCCAGTCAGTGATGTATCAAGGACTTCCAGAAACCCTACAATTACATTCCCAAATATTCTAAATCAAAACATGATTGGCTGATTCCTCTGTTGCTTCATTAGATTAATGGTTTATCTAATAGTATGTTTATTAAGCTTAATACTGTTTACTGCTTTGTAATCTTACTAATCAACTCTTGAAGGCCTACCCTAACTAATACAAGATTTCACTTGACTGTACCTATCACAGAGGAAAACATAATGTAGTGAGCTAGCCCAAGCTAACATTATTTATTTTCATATACACATATACAGTGGCAAATAAAGTATGTGAACCTTTTGTAATTTCATGGTTTTCTGTATTAATTTGTCATAAAATGTGATTTGATCTTCACCCAAGTCAAGGGTATTGACCAAATAATGTGCCTAAAATAATTTTTAAAAATTCTAATCTTTTATTTTTTTATGGAGAACAACCATGAACAACTCATATTGCTAGTGGAAAAAGCATGTGAACCATTGGAATTAATAACTGTATCCCCCCTTGGCAGCAATAGCCTCAACCAGGAGCTTCCTATAACTGTGAATCAGACCTGCATTATTCAGGAGGAATGTTAACCCATTCTTCCTGGCACAACTGCTTTTGCTCTGTCATATTCTTTGGATGTCTAATGTGTATAGATCTCTTCAAGTCATTCCATAGCACCTCTATTGGGTTGAGGGCTGAACTCTGACTTGGCCACCCCAAAAGGCAGATTTTGTTTTTCTGAAGACATTCTGTTGTGGACTTGCTTCAGTGTTTTAGATCTATGTCCTGTTGCATCATTCAACTTCAACAGAGGTTCAGCTTACATACAGACATTCTCACATTATCCTAAATAATTTTTTGATACAGTTGGGAATTCATCTTACCTTCAATTATTGCAAGCTGCGCAGGTCCTGATGCAGCAAAGCAGGCCCAAATCATTATGGTTGATGATGTTTTCATGATGATCTGCAGTGACCTTTTTACGACAGGTGTAGTGTTGCGTGTTCTTCCCAAATAGTTCAATCTTAGTTTTATCAGTCCACAAAACATTTTGCCAATATCGCTCTGGAGTATCAATGTGCTCTTTCGCAAAATTAAGGTGAGCAGCAATGTTTTTAGTAAACAGTGGCTTCCTTTGTGGTGTCCTTACATAGACATCCTGCTTGTTCAATGATTTACATACTGTAGACTGTAGAACATAGATGTTAGCCAGTTCCAGTTATGCTTTCAAATCTTTGGCTGTCACTTGGGGTTGTTTCTTTACCTCATTTTGACTGGGCACCCAATTCTTGGTAAAGTAGCAACAGCCCCAAAGTGTCTCCTGTAGACTGTAGACTGAATCTCTAAAGTCTTTGAAATCATTTTGTAACCCTTTCCAGCTTCATGTAAAATAACAATTCTTGATCAGAAATCCTCTGAAAGCTCTTCTTTGGTGAGGCATGGCTCACATAAGTGTATTCTTTTTTTGTGGAGCAAACTGAAAAAGTTTGAGTGTTTTTTATCAAAGTATCTCCGGTCCACACCTGCCAAAATATTTTTCTTAACAAGCCTCCAGGTATGCCAACACCTGACTCCAATTAGTTTTGAGGTCATTAACTCAAGGGTTCACATACTTTTCCCACTAGCATTATGAATTGGTTATGGTTGTTCTCAATAAAGACATGAAATATCAGAATTTGTATTATTTATTTTTGTGGTAATATTATTTTAGGCCATTATTTTGGTCAATACCCATGACTTAGGTGAAGATCGGATCACATTTTATGACAATGCAGAAAAACATGAAATTTCAAACTTATATTTAGAAATTCACAGTGTGTGTGTGTGTGTGTGTCTATATACATAGTCAGTCATAACCC
Organism: Arnoldichthys spilopterus; assembly: GCA_037974385.1. Lineage (NCBI taxonomy): Eukaryota > Metazoa > Chordata > Actinopteri > Characiformes > Lepidarchidae > Arnoldichthys > Arnoldichthys spilopterus. The sequence goes on along the minus strand of JBBPDA010000021.1, from coordinate 120,285 downwards.
CTTTTTACCATATTCTATGTCCAATAACTGCTTACATTCCCAATCCTGCTTATATCATTCTCTTTTTCTCTCTGCAGTGGAAGGGCATGCAGGTCAACTGGTCTTTGGGGAGCTGAAAGGGAAGCAGTGTGTGTGCATGCAGGGCCGCTTCCACTTCTATGAGGGATACAGCACTGCTACAGTGAGTATCCTTCTCATTTACAGTAACTATGCCCTGCCAAAAGACTCTTGAAAAGTTTACTTTTAATGCCTAGGAGTGCTAGCAAACCTTCAAGACCATGTGGCTGTTATTCAGAGAAAACAGCTAAGAAGATTATTCTCTCACTTTACCACTGTTCACACAACAGTTGGAGCATGACAGAACAAACTGAAAGCATTTCACCTGGACTGTCACAGAAGGGTTTGCTTCTGTTAAGAATTTATGACACATGTATTGTTACACACACCTGGGCCAGGGAATTATGCATATCTACAAATTAAAGTAGCACTGAATGCTGTGTGCAAGAATTGAAGTTCCTGAAGCAAGAAACTAAGCCCCCAACACTGTCTTTATACAGGAAATGTTTAGGTCTACTGGCTTTGTCCTCTTTAACCTATTAAAATTCTTTGTGCTTTCTATGTGCTACTGCATTTTCTGTCATGATATAAAAGACACAGGGCTTTCGTTTTGCATGACTGTCTAACCGTTGAGCCTATTATCATGGGACTGGCAATGTCATAGCCATCTGTGACTGGACTAGTTCAAGATGGCATAATGACCATTTCTATTCCCCATGACTTAGCATGATGCTAGCCAGTGTGGGCATCTGTTAGATGACAGAAGAGAATTTCCAGTTAGCGCTCTCCTCCAAGCATGTTGAGCTGTTAAATTATGTGGCATTTGTGGCAGTTCAAAAGGTGTGTCTTTATGGTCTTTTTATATGTCCTCATAAGAAGCACATGCTCACTCTTTATGCATGGTATCACTGTGTGGTAGGGGATAATCAAGCTAGCAGAAGGAACTGACTACAACTACATGGGGGGGGGGGGGGGGACTTAAAGAGTTCTACTTCTACCTTTCCTTTTACATGCACTGTGCTATTTTCTC
>JBBPDA010000021.1:90224-114058 GCA_037974385.1 Arnoldichthys spilopterus | reverse complement strand
GATGGGTTAAATGCAGAGGTCACATTTTGTTGTGGTGCTTGAGTGTGTTCACAATGACAAAGAGTCACTTTCACCTGCAAAACAGCATTCACTAAGCTTATAATTGATTTGTTTCACAAAAATCATATAAACAGATGACTGAAGAGTAAAGTTTATTCATATTTGTGAATTTTTATTGTTCAAAATGATGGCTGTGGAATAGAAAATCTATAAAGAACCTATGATTTTCAGTTGTATTGGTTCATCTTTACAGTAAAGTTTAGATTAAATGTAAAAATAATTATATTCTCAGTTTTGTGTAGGCAACTGCAAAGACTGTTGTTTCAAAGCAAAGTCTGAAGAGGAAAAGTACTAGGTCTTTAAGTTGATAAATCCAAGCACAAGTTTCAAGTTTCAGTCAGATTTGGATTAAGAATCTAAAATTAGATGGATTTAAACTAATGATCTGAAATATTTGTGGCGTACAGTTTTGCAGGTCAATAAGTAAACATAGGGCAAATTTAATAGGCAAAGCATGTCACAGAGATAAAGAACTTACCTAACGTTATGCACCTGTGTTTGCATCAGCAGTAGAGGAAATGCAAAAATGCCTCTTCTATTAAACCTTTTTAGATGCTTATTCAGGATTAAAAGGGTACTGCTAATCCTCAATGAGCATCTAAAAATGTTTACTATAATTGGAGTGAAGGATTTGTGTATTCTCCACTGCTGAAGCTCTGGAATTACTGTTTATAAATATCTAAACATAAGAATAAAGAACAAGTAACATCTGTGTAACCTACAGGAGCCTACTTAGATTTAATGGGGAATTTATGTGACATGTGAAGTCATTTTTAAGCCTGGCTTTATTTGCAGTTTACTCTGGTGTTACATATAGTTTGAGGTAAAGTAGGCAACAAAGCATAGTGGAATTTAACACTGGACTGAGAACGATAAATCTTTTAATCATAGCTTTATGGTGTAACGTTTTCAGAAGTGCAATACAATTATTTCAGTGAAAACACTAAAGTACTCATACTGCTTTACTCTCCATTTTTAAATAAGATTTGTAAAGTCAAAACTAAGACCAATAAAAATTAAATGGAGTGAACTCTTGTAACACTACCCTACAGAACTTTTGTTTCCCTTCTTCTGTACAGTTACTTTTTGGAGATAGATATTTTAAATAAAATGCCCAAACAGAAAAAAATGTAGTGAAATATATTTAAAAGTGTCCAAAATACAGTATATTCAATATTCCAAGTAACACTGTAGTATCACCTCACCTGCTACCAGCTCACTTGCCTATTAAGTTATGTTTCAAAATGGCGTGACCTGAATATTCTATATATTTTCACTGTTATTTAGCTCTGTCCCAATTTTTGTTTGAGTGTGCTGAAGGGGTCAAACTCAAAATTTGCTTATATTTACCAAATACATTAAGGCTGATCATGATTTTTCTTCTCTCATTAAAGATTAAACCTTAATAAATAATACACATAATAATATACAAATAATAATGTTGTTTTGATGGAATTTTATTAAAACTTTTCTGGAAATGGGGTTTGTAGATAAAGGTGGTTATACTCCAACAAATGGCATGTTGTAGTCCATCTTCTTGTAGCTTCTTCCATTTCCTGGTCGCAGGGAAGCTGGAGCCAATCCCAGCTGACTGCGCAAACACAGGGAGAGCTTGCAAACTCTGCACAGAATGGCACCCGTGGCTGACCCGGGTATCGAATCCAATACCTTCTCACTGTGAGGCTGCATCGCTAACCACTATCATTTTCTTAATTTAAATAAGCAACAAAAAAGACTGATCACATGAAAAAGTAAGCACACCTTTACATTTATTATATATACAGCAAATTCAGGATCAGCAAACTGTTTAATGTGAAAAGAAGTCTCCAAAAAGCCCAGACTTTCATTGCAGGCATACAAGTCTGGCAGGTAACTCTTGCAACTGTGGATGTGAAAATGCATATATCATGAATCAGAAAGAGGATGTTAAAAACAAGCCTTTTGGAATATTGTAAATAGAGTTGATTGGTCACAGTAACAGTACGCATGTGTGGTGCAGACCAAAGACCTTCACTTTTCAAGGGAAGAAACCTATACAAACTCTGAAGCATAGTGGTGGAAATATTATGGTTTATGGGTTGCTTTGATGCCTCTGGGACTAGAAAGCTTCAGTCATTGATCATCTGAATTACCGAATTCAAATATGCTAAAGAGAATCAACAATTTGCATGTGTACTTATTTTTTCACATTAAAATATATAAGACTATTTACATTTACTCTTGCTGAAATGTAGCATCTTTACTTACCTCATCTACCAACTACAGCACAGGGCTGTTTATTTTATGACAATCTGGGATTTGTGAATTGTTATCAGCTGCACAATCAAATGTAATATAATTGTAAATAGCCTTTTATATTAGCTCATGCTTGTTGCTTCGTCTTGTCTGAGACTAAATTATTTGGTTTATGACTGCAGCAAAAAATGAAAGTAGCTAAACAGTGACTTGAAACAATAAATGATTTTAAAGATGGAAAAGACTAAAAAAACTAAAGGAATTATAATAAAAACTACTCACGTGACCCCTTTATGGCAGTTTGATTATCTCAGCATTCAGGTAGTTTATTCAAGCTTCCTGGACTCAAAGCTGAAGAATGTTGTTTTACAAACATTCTTTTTTTGTTCTGATAGCTGCTTATGTATAGGTTAACAAATTGCAATGCATTATGAAAACTGACCCTAAACTGTAAAGAGTGGTGTTATCGCATAGACAATAGTTCTCCCTAATCGAACACTACCGAGAACTGTTTTGTGAACATAGCCAAACGTCAGGTCTTCATGTCCCAAACTTCAAACAAAATGTAGACCACAACATTCTTAATGCATACTGACAGAAATTTATTTGTGTGCTTCTGACAATCATAAACCTCAAGACTGACACAAAGGTTATACTGCATTTAACCATTGACCCTTTAGGCTTTCAAAGCAGGTGCAATAGGAAGATTTGTGTAACCTAGAGAAAGTACATAGTTAACCTTTGACTACGAACACTTCAATCCAGTGAAACCTATACAACTTCAGTCATGTGGTTTGAGACAGCTCGTGCTGTAGTTCAACAACCTTAATTCTGATTCTCTTTATTGAGGTTGTAAGTGTTTATCAGTAGATGCCTCTGCAAGAACTGCAGGATAATGTATGTGTCCAAATTGAGCATGAGAATAATCATTTTGATAATGTTGACCATTTCTTCGATTGCACAATTTGCCAAAACATGTGGTAACATGACAGGCATACCTAAAAAACATAAATCATTATTAACACATACATAAAAGTAATACACATTTAAAAAAAAATTTTTCTTAATACCGTCTTTGTTTTTCCACACAGATGTCTTTATGAAGTGTGTGGAATGCTGACGTCCTTCAGACATGATACATTTTAAACATATTTGGGGAATAGTAAGGCAGGGTATAAAACCACTGTGTATTTTAATCCATGCTTCCACTAACCTAAAAATAGCAGGCAGATTGTAAATGCATTTTTATTTAGCTTGTAATGTAATAATACTTTATATGACCTTGACCTTTTTAATCCAAACCTTATTCACCTTCTCTACCAGGTAACATATCCAGTGCGCGTGTTCTTCCTTCTTGGAGTGGAGACCCTGATCGTTACAAATGCTGCCGGAGGTCTTAATACCAGCTTTAATGTTGGAGACATTATGATGATCAAGGACCACATCAACTTTCCTGGCTTTTCAGGCCAAAATCCTCTGTGTGGCCAAAATGATGAGAGGTCAGACAATGCTGGTTTGAAATAAGAAGTATGATGCACTTTACTCCATGTACTTCTATGTTGCATGAGAATATAATGTTATTGGAAAAATATTTAATTCCCAACTGACAGTCCATTTTTATTTATGGTTCCTTCCAGAATTGTATATTCAGCTGGGTCTTTTCAAGGGACAACAGCACTTCAGTGTGTTCTGTCTTCTTATGGAAGGATATACATACATAGCTTTAATAAATATGTTGTATTGCATCATAAATGCAATTTTGATATATATAATTGTTCTTTTTAACATTGCAAGATATACAAATGACATTATAATATAAATATAATGACAAGGGTTTTAAAAATATAAATGTAATATTCGTAATATTTAAAATGGTGCACTGCCATAAAAGAGAAAAATAAACAGAAAACAACATCTAGCAAACATGTTGAAAACAGCTGTCGTTTCTATGTAAATCAATTCAAAGTGAAGAGTATGTGGCCTAAGCCTAATTCAGTACCATTTATGGTGGGCCCTATCAACCTATTCTTCATATAAAGGCTCTACATATTACAGCAAAATATTTATATCTGTATATTGCCAGCAAAAGATCTCCCTGCTGACATAGAAAGGGTCTGTTCTCTCATGCAAATGAAGTCAGAAAATCCCCAAGTGACATTTTCTATTACCACCCTATATCTTCACAAAATTGAAGACAGCTCATGTGTAATGCAAGGAAGAAGTATATTTTTTCTGGTGTTGAAGGTTACGATAGTGGCAATGTGCCCCATTGATTTAATTTAATAACAGCATCAGTCCTGTCATGTGAGAATTACAACAGTCACTGGACAGTGTGCATCTTAGCACATTCTTCCACTAACTAGGAGCACATTTCACACTTTTGGCCAGTCAGTCAAAGCATCCAGGTGTCCATCATGATTGCTAAACCAGTCACACACATATTTTGATCTATACACCCTATAGCTGTCATGTTAGAATGTGGAAGTGTCATTTTTGTGTATATCTTCTTGGACATGAAGCACAAAGTTGTTGGATCAGTGGGCTGCATATAGGATATACAGGATATGATCATGAATGCTACACTGTAAAAAACACACAGAAAAAAGGCCAAATGCATTTACAGAAATAGATTGTATATTCATAAAAACAATCATCACGGTCATTTCAAAGACATTTCTTTTATTTTAATGTTTACTAACTATAGTTATTCTGACATACAATATTTGACCATGAAAATAACAGTAATATAGGTCTGGTAAAAACTAGTTATGAAGTTTAATTAAAAAATAAATGATTATTGAAAGTGACTATTTGTCCTTGTAAACAAACTCAAGCACCACAACAAAATGTGACCTCTGCATTTAATCCATCATATGTGCACACATGCAGCAGCAGGCAGTTTTCAACAGTGCTCCGGGGAGCAGTGTAGCAGGATGGTACCTTGCTCAAGAGTACCTCAGTAGTGCCCACGCCACGACTTAAACCTGCAGCCTTCAGGTCCCAAGGGCAAGGGCCTAACCACTAGGCCTCCACTGCCTAGTGTTGAAAAACAAAATTTCAGTAAAGAACAATTATCATAGAGAAAACAGACTTTTATTGTGAATTCATGATTCTTGTTTGGCTCCCCTCAGATCTCTTACCATTTTTAATGTAGGAGACTCCGAACCTAAACAGGAGAAATAATGAACGTGAACATTTTGTCTAGAGTGCTTACTATAAACTTTTTTCTCTGGTCACCTATATTTACTAGGAAGACCCAGGATACGGCAATTTCAGCCACACTGTAAATTGTAATCTTTTTAAATATTTTATTTCCTTTTGTCACATTGTTTTCAGCCGTGGGGTGCATGCAAGCTTACCCTTGGTTTGTTTAATTTGTGCAGGTTTGGTGTGCGTTTTCCCTGCATGTCGGATGCATACGATAAAGCTTTGGCCCAGCTGACCAGGCAGACAGCAGAAGAGCAAGGCTACATCACTTTTCTTCGGCAGGGGGTCTACTGCATGCTGGCTGGACCCACCTTTGAGACCATAGCAGAGTGTAAAGTGCTTCAGCTGCTGGGGGCTGATGCTGTGGGTGAGTATAAAACCCATAAAAAAAACAGCTGCTGTCTTTCATTTTATATCTCAGGCAGATATGTGTAAATAAATTAAGATCTACTGCAAAATAGGTCAACATTATGAATGCATTAAAGGAGTTTTTGTAGTTTTTATATGTAGAAAAGGGGATAATGAAGTATCACTGCACATACGGTTCTGCTTCAATTTGTGACAATTATAAAGGTTTATTCCAAAAAGCATCCATTCTTATTGCACTTTCTGGGGTGAAAATGAAGAAAGTAGCCTTTATGACAAGTAATCTTGTTGGCATAAATGTTAAGAAATGAGAACAGTTTTATGTCATGTATAATATAAGACTTATGTAGGGGTCAATAAGTATACTACTAACCCTACTGTAAAGTCTTACCCAGTATACTTAACAGTTTTGCATGGTTAAAAAAAAAAAAAAAACAAGATTATTTTACTGAAAATCTATTTCATTCAGAACTGAGGTTCCACTCTCACTTGTAATTCATTGTGAGAGATCCTATGATTAAAAAGAGGTTTTAAAAAATGTTGAATTTTCTCAAGGAACAACAGTACATTATTATGGTCACATCCACTGTGTTCTATACCCGTATAATAAGAAGTGACAGCAGAGCGCTGCAGGCTGCAAGATAAGCAACAAATATAAAAAAAAGAGAATGAGATTTAACTTTGGTAAGGTTTAATAAAGAGAATCTTACATGGATACACAAAAAGTCCAGCAGTCAGTCTGAAATAGCCCCCTAATCACTATTTACAATAAAAAAGTGATACATTAAATGTATTTGGTTCAAATGTGTACATCATATCCACATAAACAAAATATATGACATCAACACAATTTTGTCCTTCAGTTTACTTATTTTTGTCATTTATTGTTGGTTGTATATATTTTATTCATGTGGTCATAACACACACCTTTAAATCAAATAAATTCAATGCATAACAAAGTAATGCCCTTGGTGGGTGGAACTAGTTTTGAGAGAAGACGCATTACTCCAGGCCTTATGAAAGTCATCATTGACTGTAAATATGAGTTATCTCACCAGGACAATACAAAAGAAAATATATGTATTATATTTATGTCATATATAAGTGCTTGTTACAAATTCAACTCTTTAAAAAGTGTAATGTCAATGACAACCAAAACCATTTATGTACACAAGTGTTAGCATAACATGCTATTAACACACCACTGGGGCTTTGGCAAAAACAAGCATCATCAAAGAGGTGATTATTGACATTTATGACTTGAACAGAAGGCCTGGCTCTAATATGTTGGTGCAAATTAGGTACCCTATAAGGCACAGTTTCTGGCACTGCCATGTTTTTTTTATATCTGCTCACATACAGGCTCCCTTTTTTCCTGAATGTTCTTTAGGGATGAGCACGGTTCCTGAAGTGGTCATAGCACGCCACTGTGGCTTGCGTGTCCTTGGCCTCTCGCTAATTACCAACAAGGTGGTCAGTGACTACGACAGTGAAGAGCACGCCAACCATACAGAGGTGCTGGAGATTGGTCGCATGCGCACAAGAGACCTCCAGCAGCTGATCAGTCATGTGGTAGCCAAGATGTAGACATTCCCTGGTGCCCGAGCAACCAAAGATACATAACCAATAATCAGGTTTCACTGTGTATAACAATAAATTTATGGCGGGCATGTGTAGAGAAACAATTGCACTAATAAGAGGGTATGTTGTGTTAGTAAAGGGTGTGAAAATGTTTTATTTGGTGGCAGTGATTCGACACTTTATATTTGATCCTACTAAAATTTGTTTTACGTGATACAGACCACTGTGGTTGTAGAAAGACTACCTAGACAACTAATATTTACTGCTTTACTGTCTTCCAGTGACTCTTTACAGTAACCAGTTTTAAGGCCTGTGTTACACAGTGTACACTGCACTGCAAAAAATTATATCTTGGAATGTTAAAGCCTCTTCCAGGTAACATTTCTCATATTTCTTATTATTTAAGTATTATTATATTACATTGTAAGAATATTGTAAAGTTACTGACATTCAAATCATATTTACTTTATTCTTGTATTAAATGACCTGGCCATATGACATTATTTACTGCACTGGCAGATCATTTTACAAAATGATCCGGTTAAGTAAGATAATTTCACTTCGAAATTTGACTCAAAATTAAAAAGATGTCTACAAACAGGCTCAATATTCTTGTAATATATTTAATCAAAGTCATAATAAGAAATTTTAAATAGATCATATACATTTAAGGTTCATTGTAAAAAAAATATTAAGAAAGCTGAAAACATGAAGGCAATGAGATGAATTAAGCTTTCTTAAAAGCTGCTTTTGTAGTCGTCTTTCAGAGGGTCATCTGTTTAGGCAACTTAAATTTGTTTGTTCGTCCAACATAAAGATGGCAAAAATGTGTAAATACTTTTAAAGGTTATCCTGGTCTAAGTTATATTTTTGGCATTTGACAGCCCTTTTCCGGAAAAACTTCTAGTCTAATCATGTTACAGAAGTAAAAAATACATTCAGTATAAATTTGTGCATATTGGTACAGCATGACATGCTTACCTAGATAGGGGATCAAACCTGAGTTTGCAGAATGGAGAGCAGAGGTTTAACCCATCATTCTGTACAAACCACGGTTGAAAGCAGAATGTCTCAAGCATGTTGTAAATACATTGCACTGGTAGGTCTGATGAATAGCACACATGGAAGCAGTATGTAAAGGTTAAGATCTCATGTTATTAGAAAGTGAAAAGTGACAAATTATGTCATTGTGAACACATTCAATCTCACACAAAATGCACCACAACAAACTGTGACCTCTGCATTTAATCCATCATATATGCACATGTGGAGGAACAGGCAGCTATAAAAACCACCTGGGGAGCAGTATAGTGGGCATTGGGGGTCCAGTGTTACAAACTGGTTATTGGCAGTGGTAGCCTAGGGGTGGTTAATAGATGCCCACTCCACATGTGGATGGGTTACAAAACTAATCCTACTATTATTATTATTAGTTACCTCTGTAACATGATTAGAGTGGAACTTTTTCTGGATAAGAGGACGTGTCATAAATGCAATGTTTTTCCAACTGAAAGAAACATTTATTTTTACCTGCAACAAATTTAAGTTGGTTAAACATATTACCCTGAGTAAGGATGATGACAAATTATCTTTTTGCTGAAAATACAGCAATAAATGTTACATTGTTTTACATTTCAGATTTTACCGTATAGCCAGTGATAGATCTGATACACAGCCTTAAGTACACATTTGTTAAGTGTCACATGTATAACCCAATAGGCTTGTCTGATGTGTATTCTATAGGTAGGCTCACTTCTTCCTTATTCCAATGCCTTGGAACAAGCACACAAACACGAGGTACTTGACTTTTTTCCCACCAGTACACTTACTAGTGAATACTTACTAGTACGCACACATCAAAACTAGTAAAATACAAGAGTTTCCAAGTAATATCATTTGCTGACTAAACAGAATGTAACCAAAGAAGATGCCATGTGGATGCTTTTGGAAAATGTACTGCAAGGAGAAGTGCCTAAAAATATTTTACAAGAAACTACCTAATAGGTCCTTGAAATTCTATTTTATTTAACTATACAAATTTTCACATATCATAAACAGCCAGGTTAGCCTTCAGATGATCAATTTTCAAGCAGAAAAAGGCTTGGTAACTGAATGTAGGCAGAAATGCCAATTAAGAAAAGAACAAATAAGCTTCTAGGGGGACCAACAACAGCTACAAGGACCCTAAGAGACTAATTGAACCCAGTAAGGATGTGTCCTTAGACCAGTCAGGCATGCTTATTCAAGAATAGTAACTTCTGAATGTCAGTTAAAGAGGTCCTGTTGTCGGTCATATTTGCGGATTTCTTTTTCAGGCCTGAGTGGTCTTTTGGAAAATGCTGTTGAAGATAAACAAATAGTCTTATCTGTCTTAAAATGTCAAAAAGTACAGTATGTATAGTATACAATAATGTATAGTAAGCTGATGTATTTTCTGCTTTGCACAAGAGTAGGCAAATGTAATCATTACTTTGAAATAAATCTATTACACTATGAACTAATTATGCCCTGTATTGTATATATTTACACAGACAGTGTTAATCGATTTCCCAGAGTAAACCAGAAAAAAATTGTATTTCTCATCATCCACAGTTAATGCTCTTGGGTAAGTATACCACCAATGATGCTAATGATTATCTGCCAGTGCATTTATACATGTGCATTTGAGGGCAGGATATACATACCATACATGCTGCATCCACACTCCTAGTTACACACATATTAAATTACTGAATGAAAAGACTTTCCACAAAAAAAAAACTCTCCATTCACTGCATTATTGATTCATTCCGCTGCGTCCCAGAAGTAGAGCTGATATGAATTATTAAGCTTGCGAAATTTACAGTGGAAATGTGGAGAGCAGGAGAGCAAAACCCTTCAACCAGCATAAGAGAAGTGACACATACACAGTGTTTACATATGGAAAGCCAATGAAACGTGACTGACATTTGAGATAATTGCTTCTGTGGATGTTCGGGGGGATGAAACCCTCATCGCTGAATGCTCCTTCACTAGCTGCAGTTGAGATAAAGGCCAGAAAATTAAGAAATCAAGCAGAAAGAACATTATTGTTTCAAAATGAGTGATTTGATTTTGAGGGTTTGAATGCATTTCTCACAACAGAATTCACATTCCTTAACACAATGTCCCAGAATGAAACATCTTTTCTTGTTCAAAATGCATTTATACAATCCAAACTTAAGCCCTTGTTCAGCACTTTAAAGATTGGACTGCATATTTGTATAACGCACCTTCAGTGGCATGGAAAGGCCAAGAATTTGGGCTCTTTATGCACTGCAGAAAACTCTTTTGAAAACTTTCTGAAATGATCATCTGTTTCAGGTGACTTTGCTGCTCCTGACGTTATATGATAGCCTGCAGAATTCAGACAAAATATGCAGCTGACTTTGCCACTGTCAAGGTTGCCTTTCCACGGACATTCTTTAAAGTGTATTCAATGTCAGGGAGTAAAGAGTGATGGAAACACTATTACCATCATTAGGATTATTTACATTTAGGTCAGGTTATAGATTATATCCATGCAAGCAGTGGTGGACAAAGTGCACAAAACAAGTACTTCAGTTAAAGTACAGATAGCTTTGGATAAAACATACCCAAGAAAAAAATTGTGAGAGATCTAGTTATATATATATATATATATATATATATATATATTTTTTTTTTTTTTTTTTTAAATTACAAACATACTTGGCTTACAATGCATTTAAGTATAAAAAGTAACAAGTTCTTAGCATGGATTACACAAATTCACCAGAACCAATGGTAATTTCTTTAGCATCAACCCATCCTGACTGCCATCTTAGCCACTGAGCTAATGGCTAATCAACAACACTTCTTTATCTCTTATTTGAATTGTCCATGCTCTCTCCATTGTAATTATCATTTCTTAAGACAGTTACTGCTGTAACACTGTTTAAATTGGTAAATCTTACTCCAATGATGATGAGTAGGCATACTTAACATCATTCATTTTGGCCAGTGACCCATTAAATATGATCAGATACCACTGCATATTTGCAAAAAATAATGATATATACTGAATTGTATCTATGCCACCCAGCACCATCTTGATCAGATTCATAATGCATTGCTTTAAAAGCAGCAGTGCACTAATTGTCACAAGTGTTGTGCCTTTCATTTCTTCTCCACAAGTTTGCTGCTGACTCATCCATGTCATTGTGTTGATTAACTTGAACAAATTCACAGCTGACCAAACTCATAGCCTCTTTGACTTTAGACCTCGGTGGAGACTGACGCACGTATCAATCCATCACTGTGTTCTGGACAGCACGGCGCTTTAATCTGATCCTGCACAGGAAACAGTTTCTCTCCTTCCCTGACAGGAGGAACCATCCAGATCGCTGACTCTGACAGCCTATCAGATCTTATTTGCCATTTGCACTGCATTCAGACTTGCTGGATGGCTGTTAAAAAAGAGTAGTTTGGCAAATTTTCACATTCATTCCCCCTTAGTCCAAATGTAGCCAAGATGTCTGTGGCCTAAAGTTTTTTTTCTTAATTTTGCATTGGAGCTATGAGGATAGTTTAGTAACTAAGGTTACTGACTTTTTGTGCACAAATTAAGGACTGCATACATAAACCATCACACATGCTTCAGACTGCCTTGAGTAATCTACCAACATAGACCATAAAGAAGAAATCCTGGCTTCAAAATGGCTGCTACTACTGGTTTTATTGCAACATACTTTTATCCATTTTTATAGATTTTTGTAGTGTGATGTCAAGTGTCAGAAACCACATCTGCTTTTGAAACAGGACATAACTCCACAAAGTTTGAAGCAATTGTGTGATTTTGGCATGCAATTTTGCACAAGCTTTTGTTCCTTGCTAGCTACATTAGACTCAAGACGAAACTACAGAAAGCAGCACCAATGAGTTTATCACTGTGTGCTGCAGTCTGTCTCTGTCCTGTTTTGTGGCAGCCTGAAACCAGATTGTGATGGATGCACACAGGACAGATTCAATGACTGCAGTGTAGATTTGGCACAGTAGCTCCTTGGGCAGACCAAACTTCCTCAGCTGTTGGACGAAATACATCCTCTGCTGAGACTTTTTGAGGATGAGGTTGGTGTTGGCCTCCCACTTCAGGTCATGGGAAATTGTGGTCCCCAGAAACTTGAAAGACTCTACAGTCATCACTGGGCTGTTTAATATTGTGAGGGGGAGCAGAGCAGAGGGTCGTCTTCTTAAGTCCACAGTCATCTCCAAAGTTTTGAGCATGTTAAGCTCTTAAGTTGTTCTGGCTGCACCAGAGCACCAGTCATTCAACCTCCTGACAATATGCAGATTCATCACCATCTCGGATGAGACAGTAGAGCTATGGGGAAAGGACACATCCTTATGGGGCACCAATGATTACAGAACGCTCTCAAGAAGTGACTTTCTCCAGTCTCACCTACAGTTTCCTACCTGTCATGAAGCTGGTGATCCACTGACAGGTGGAGACAGAGGGGACAGAGAGCAGACAGAGTTTGTCAGAGAGAATTTCTGGGATGATGGTGTTGCATGTTGAGCTGAAGTCCACAAACAGGATGCTACCATACATCTCTTGGCTCTTTTTATTCCAGGATGTAGTGCAAGCCCATTTTGATAGCGTTGTCCACTGACCTGTCTGTCAGTATGCAAACTTCAGTGGATTCAGGGGGGTCTTGTAATGCTCTTCAGGTGGGCCAGCATGAGCTGTTCAAATGAGTTTAACAAGTTACACACATTTATTTTTAGCAATATAATCAAATGAAACATTTTCCCTGAATCTCTTTCAGAAATGTTAACTTGCCCAACTACAAAGATGATCCAGTTGGCTTCTGGTTTTGTAAATCACATCTTCCACCAAGACTTGAATCTGAACAAGTTGTGCTGTCCTTCATAAAGATCCCTCCTAAATTCCTCATCAATGCCACATTGTACACTGCGTGGATGTGGGAGGGAGAATCAACAATGATTTGCAAGATCATTACATTGGACAATAGAATAGCTGAACAAAAACACTTCAGAAATAGCTTTTGCATTTATGAGTACTACATATGTTCAGAAAAACAACACATGGTATTTTTTTCCATTTGCTTGTATGTTGTAATTGTGTTAAGACATTTGAAAGATTTTTAAATGACTCTGTATACACAAATATGTCCTGTCTTAAATTACGTTTTCATTGTAAATGAGTGGGGCTTAACCGTGGTGGGCTGAATAGGTGAGTATGAATAAATGTAACATCACAAAACTAATATGATTCAACCAAGCCTTTTTTGTAGCTTAGTTTCATTTTTGTAGTGAATGGTACATTCTAAACTTTGTTTCATAATGAATAAGAATATGTACATACACTGTCAAATTCTGTGATTCCTAACAAAATAATTCTCATTACAGCTGAACTGCTTTTTTAAAACATGTGAAATGAATGTTCATCAACAATATATATTTTTTACAATGTGTTTTTTGCAGAACGTCAGACCGTTTGCTTCCACAGTCAGGCTCTATTATCAAGTCAATGGACAAGCAGGAAGTGTGCTTACTCAAGGGCCTGTTATCTGATATGATCTACAGGACAAAAACGTCAGTATGTTCTGAAAGTGACAGTAAGTTAATATGATCAGTGAGGGACGGTCAGTCAATAGCCCATCTGGCAGCACGGCCACCCACCTCTTGGCTGGGCACCAGCAGGGAGGCTGCTGACGGGCGAGTTGAGGAGTACGAAAAGTCTTTGTTCAGCAGAGATGCCTCAGTATATTTGCTCAGCCGCTTTTGTCACCGTGCAATCGATCTGCTCAGAGTTTATCGAGGAGGCAAGGGCAGATGGATTATCATTTTGGAATGAGAGGTTTCACCAGGGGAGATGTGATTAAGACATCGACCCCTACGCCGCCCTGCGTGCTTTGATGTTCTCACTCTCAGGACTTTTGTTCTCTTTTACCCTCTTCTGTATCACATCCCTCTTTCTGCTGAAATCTCTCTCTCACGCGTGCTCTTCTTCTTTTTGAGTTTGGAGGTACAAACTGGGGGAAATTAACCACAGTATCTTTCTTAAGAAAAATCTCCGGGCTTAAAAGAATCCTACTGTGTTTTTCGGTGTAATCTCTAGATTAATCTTACTGTATCTAATGTACAGTCAGATAGCTCAGTTAATGATTTTAGTGCACTTCAAAGAACCTACAAAGTATTGACTCCAAACACATTAATAACAGAAGCCAACGAGGAGGTGCTTCAGCACTTGGTCTGAGACGCTCTAACCACTAACATATATGGCCCATTGGATGCTTTTCATAAAAATACCTTCACTCTGAGTGAGCTTTTCAGTGCAACAAAAAGTTGTTAGAGTCATAACAAAAGACCTTCACTGTGCCTTTTTTTAACAGTATTCAAGAGTTTTGCTTGAAACAATTAGTTGCCAGTTTGTAGACTTTATCCCCATTTTGCTGCAGTAGCAGCCTTTTCCCTTATGGGAAGGCTTTACACTATATGTTGCAACACCATTATGAGAATTTGATTGCATTCAGTCTCACATTAATGAGATCAGGTACTGATCTGGGATGATTAGACCTGTATCACGGACATTACCCAGCTCAGAAGTCTTCAGTGACCGCAAATGTATTCCACACCATCCCAAAATTCTACTGACAGTGCATTTCTAATGAAATCATACAAGCTGTGCAAATAAGTTGTGTAATTTGTTTATTAGCCATAACATTATCACCATAAACACGTGAAGTGAGTAGCGTCTTCTTTTATTACCATGGCACCGGTCAGGTGGGTGGGATATATTAGGCAGCACATAAACAGTGACTTCTTCAAGTTGATGTGCTGGAAGATGGAAAAAAATGGGCATGCCAAAGGACCTGAGCCACTTTGACCAGGGCCTTATTGTGATGGCTAAACGACTAATTCAGAACATCTCCAAAACAGCACATCTTGTGCAGTGTTCCAGGTATGCAGTACTTGGATCCTACCAAAAGTGATTCAAGGAAAGACAAAGCTGGTGAATCAACGACAGGGTCCAGGGCAGGTGGTGTTCAGTATAACTACCATAAAGAAAATGATAATTTAACCAAGTAAGTTAGGGTTATTCCATTAAGACTGTGCGAGTTTATTAATGCTCTTTTAAAATTAGCTTGTTTCCAACCTGTTTCTGTTTTCCTTCTTGATTCACTTGTCCTCTGAAATAAAATAAGCAAAGTATAGTTATAGCAACCTGCCACTGACGAAGGGGCTGCTAGGGACCTGATATCAAATATACTTCTGATGCAGCTTTGGCATGCCTACCCCAGGAGATGAATCCATTTACATAAAAAAAGGTGACTAAAGAGAGTGCTGTCTGCAGCAAGACATGTCTCCAGTTTTTTTCCATGTTGGGTATAAAGCCTTTTCGACGTATAAAAGTATATAATCTCAAACACATCACAGCATTATATGTAGGTAGGTGTTTTTGCTATAGCACTGTTTAACAGCCATCTACCTCCAACATGTCAAAATTAAACAATGGCCTGCAGTTGGTTGGTTTGCATTAATCAAGTGGCTTTTTTCTGTGAAAGTAGGCTGTTCATTGTTATGTTGAGTGTCCAACTAATAGACTTCCCATTTAAAATAAAAGCAGTATTTTCCTTTTTCCTTTTCAAATTACAAAAAAAAATAGTAAGTTACAGTTAGTTATTTCTTTCAAAAAGTTATTGCGTTACTTTGAGTCTTGCTGTGATAAGATAGCTGTCAAAACAAGATAACGGTCAATCTATCTATCATTATTCTCATTATCACTATTACGTCATGCAGTTTTATGAAAAGGTAAAGGGAATAGTGTTGAGGCTTAGGACAAACACTATCGTTATCTGACTGACACCAGTGAAGGCAGATGAGGGAGATGTGGATGCTGCTACACAGGGTGCTTGACTTGTGTGCGTTAACTGAAGTGGCTCAGTGTTAGAAGGAAAGTAGAAGGGGGCAAGGCAGGAGCTTATCTGGTTCTCTTCCTCATGAATCTCTGTATATTTTCAATAGGAGATAGATCTGGACTGCTGACAGGCCAGTCAAGCACAAGCACTCTGTCTATGAAGCCACCTTGCTGTAGCCGGTGCAGAATATAGCCTGGCATTGTTGAAAAGACCATGGACTTTCAAGACACCACTTTGTCTCTTCTGTCCCAAAATACACTCCCACATTAACAGGACCTTCACAACCATGCTGTGGGAACTGATGCCCCTCCTCTTA
The DNA here is from genome assembly GCA_037974385.1 of Arnoldichthys spilopterus. Lineage (NCBI taxonomy): Eukaryota > Metazoa > Chordata > Actinopteri > Characiformes > Lepidarchidae > Arnoldichthys > Arnoldichthys spilopterus. The sequence continues at coordinate 97,372 of JBBPDA010000021.1, read as the reverse complement.
CCATGACAGATGCTGGCTTTCACTCATAACCGTCTAGATGGTTCATTTCATCTTTAGCACGGAGAGCTGAAAGGTGGACTCATGTAGCCATGGCCTACATTTCTACAGATCCAGATGATTTTGAGCCCAGAAAAATCAGTGGTTTACATTTACATTTATTAATTTGGCATTTATTATCCAAAGCGACAGAGGAAACAATCAAGCATTTGCACTGTAGATAGATAGATAGATTACAACTTTATTAATCCCTTGGGAAGGTTCCTTTGGGAAATTAAGTTTAATAGGGCAACACTGAAGGTGGTGCTACAAGGAAGACCAACGCATTTCTCATAATTGTAAAATAAATAACAGACCGCAATTACTATCATACATACATATGCTAAGTGCTTACAGTAACTACCGACAGCAACTACAACAAACACATGCCAGATGCTTATAATAACTACTACAATATAACTAGTTGACGAGTGCTACCATAAAACTAAGTGGAACATTTTTCTCTAATAGTTCATATGTGACCGCTAGGCTTGTGTTGAGGTGTTGAGACACTTCTTGAACGTCGAGGCTGATCTTGTGTCAATGGGCAGCTTATTACACCATTCAGGAACAATTATGGAGAAGAGTCTGGAGTGGTGTTTGATTTCACGAGGAGATGGAATCTCCAGCCGCTGTTTCCTCACTAATTTGAGCGACCTGGTGGGTGTGTAGGTCTGGAGGAGTGTTTTCACGTAGCCAGGAGCTGATCCATTAATGATCTTTTCGGTGAGCATCAAGGACTTAAGAAAGGACATCAAGAACTTGATTCGAGCGGAGATGGGGAGCCAGTGCAGGGGGTGAAGTAGTGGTGTCACGTGAGCGCATTTTGCCTGGTTAATCTACTCCATTCTGAATTTTGAATTCTCTGGAGTGGCTTGAGTTGCCGTGGTGTCTCTGTATGGAACTGATGTTTGACTGTATCTTTGTGTAACAGTGATTTTCTGAAGTCCTCCTGAGCCCAGGTGGCTGTATTTATCACAGAAACATGACAGTTTCTTAGGCAGTGCCTTCTGAGGGCTTGAGTTTTTCAGTCTTGTCATGCAAAGGCTGAGATATCTCTGTATTCCCTAAATCTTTTCACATTGTGTACTGTAAATAATGCAAGACATCAAATGTTGTTTTTGAACTGATTGACAATTCTTTGGTGAGGTTTGGCACAAAGTGATGAGCCATGACCAATTTTTGCTTGAACCTTTGGTGAATGCTCCTTTTATACCCAGTCATGATCTCCTCACCTGTTACCAGCTCACCTGCTTATTGTTGAATGTCTCAAAATGGCATAACTTTAATATTCTATAAATTTTTCACTCTTATTTTGCTCTGTTCCCACTTTGAGTGTGTTGTAGGTGTCAAATGTTAATGTTAATATTTATAAAATACAGATGATCAGTAAAAACATGGGAAATTCAAAAGTTCAAAGAAAAGATTTCCAATCATGTATTTGGATAAACTCATCTGCTTTCTATGGGTGGCCTTCTCCTTCTGTATTTCTGTGTACAGGAGGAGGGGAATAAAGAGTGTCTCTACATCAGCAGTGAGGATTGTGGAGCGGTGCTGATTAGAAGGAGATGAAAAAGAGAGAAATAATGGACTGGGTGGGGGTTGTGCAGTGGAGGGAGAGATGCAATGTCTGGGGAGGAGGGCAAAAAAGCTGGCTTCTTGATCTAAAAATGGATTCCAGCGGGGGTGTTGTTGTACGTGTGTGCATTTGAGATAGAGTTGTGTGAGTAAGCCTCTGTGTGTAATGTGCGTTGGTGAAGTATGGAGAACCACCTGAATGGACACGCGTTCATCAATCACTATTTCATTTTCTCACGCCTCACTTTCCTAACACCCCCGCTTCGTATAGGCTTTTCACTCGCTGCCATACCATTCGCACACAGAGACCAGAATGAAGTATTCAGCAAATGTGGATATATGGGCCTTTAGGCTGCATTAAAAGTAGTGATTTACTACAATGGACAAAAATAGTAAGCCCAAGTACGAACAATGGGATAAAGACTTCTGCAGTAATATTACAGAAGAATGGCTTCCTATTCAAAGCTTCTGTGATGAGAACAGGTTTGCATGAATTTGGGAGAGCATCTTGATGGGCCTCTTATTCTTGCTGAGAACTACAAAACAGCAGCACACTTTCATCCACCATGTGCTCCTACGCCTGCATAATTCAGCAGCCGGCTGGTCCCAGACTGCAGCGCTGTGACCCACTCACTAATGGTAAGCAGCAGCCAGAATGTTCCTACACAGTCCTCTTCTGGACAGCTCAGATAAACATGCTACAATAGTCAGTGCTCTTTCTAGGTACACTGCAAAAGTAGTGGAGCCAAAGTATTTTTTATAAATTCCAAAATTATTTTCCATTTACTAATAAATGTATTGTTAGTGGTCAATAAACAAGATTTCAGTTGTGCAAAGATTTAGTTTAACATGTTATAGCTGCATCAATGTTATAAATGCCTCTATCCCTACAGAAGAGATTGCTTTGGGGAAATGATGCAATGGCAAGAAATAAGCTGATGTTAGTGCTGTAGTTTCAAAGGTCATGTTTACTAAAAAGACATGACTTAAACAACCACAAACTAGAGTGTTTTAGCCTATCCCACATTCTAAAACACAAGTTTACAGTTTTTTTTTACTTGTGCATTTTCATGTGCTTTCCTATACGTGGGTCTCATTTCTCAATGAAAAAAAGTTCAATGTGCTAAATCGACCCCACTAAATACACACCGAAAAGTTGCATTTCATTTCACAGGTTCATAAGCAATGCCATTATATTCTCTGCACAATGATCATAGGAAATGTTAGTTAAGGGAACAGCAGCTGATTAAATACCACTCTGAACATCCTGTTACATAATCAAAGATAAAGTAACTTTCACTCTTCAACTGACATCTAATTACTGAGGGGTAGAGTTTCCTGCAACTTCCAGCAAAGTGATAAACTGTTTACTCACAACTAACTTTCATTTCCTTCCAATGGCACATTTTCAATCCCTATGGTTTGGAATTACCCTTAAAATGTCTGAATACCTTGTGTAGACCACTTCACAGGGACTACCTGGATGATTGAAATACACTTTAAAAGAGGAATTTTAAAGCTTTGTTTAATTTCCTGCATAATTAAGTCATTATGGTGTAAACAAAGACATTCAGAATGGTTTGATATGAAATGCATCATTCTCACAGTGGCAATGATGGGAACCAGACATCCAAGATACCTCTAAAGGACACAGTATAGAAACATATTACATTAAATGGATAAAATTTGCTTGGTTCATGTACTACTTTTTCTATGATGGCCTTAAGAAGGTTTTGGTGTAAAACACAGAGAGGTACATGATGCAGTGAGACAAATATTAGGCTATAAAGAAAGATTTTTTCAAAAATGTGCTTCTGTATTCAGTAATATGTAGAGGTGTAACAATGCATCAAAATACAGTGGTTTCGCAACACAAAAAATGTGTCAGTATGCATTGTGGAGAACAAGAATTCTATTAATTATGATATTTGATGTAACTGCATTGTTTATAGTGTTTAACCAGTGCCAGTCAACAACCCAGTCCAGCCTTTTCATGTGATACATCACCCACCCCCACCCCCACCCCCTGCCTTGCAGTACCAGCTTAATTAGTAAATTGCATTAGAACTGAATAACATTTTTTCTTTTTAAAGTTTTATTTTAAATAGTGTGAAAATATTGAAACTGACATCTCTACGCTGATTTTATCATTACACTCTTTAAAATAAACTCTACTTATAAAATCTCAGAAAACACATGCAGGAGTGCAGGTTATTTTGAGCTGTTCAGCTGTGCTAGTCAGTGTATATATGATGGTTGGCTTTGCATTACATGTAGTAAAAAAATAGGCTACAGTGTCAAGAAGCCGCAAGGCAAACTGGTGCATGCATGGTGGCAGGAGCTGCTACCACAGACTGAAAAACATCTGCCTTAGCCACACATTCTGCTGTCAGTGCTTAAAATAGCTATCGTATGGCAAAAGCCTTCATGCTCATTCTTGATAACAGCCTGTTTGTTAATAAATAAATTATGGCATTATACTTAAATGAATAGTTCCTTTAATAACATCTGCACTACCTTAATGAAGATCTGGAAGTAGTTTGTGTAGGTTTAGAAAAGATATGGGGATCTATTTTACATAAGTGTGTTGGGCTATTTAAGGGCTAGTTGGTGTCATTCATGCTAGTTACCCTCATAGCTCCAGTCTTAAACTAAAGAAGCAAACCGTGCACTCCAAACATGTCTTGGCTGATCAGCTACATCTGGTCTCAGTTGAAAACTGAAAATTTGTGCCTGATTATTCCTTTAAAAATACATGAAAGATTGGCTTCTGCAGCTCTATAGTAAGATGTCAGATAGAGTGTTAGTAGCTCAGAAGGGATCAGTGCTGAGGATAGAGGGAGCTGAAGTTTCATATTGCACACAGCCTGAAACTGAATATTTAAAGAAGAGTCACAATACTGTCTGCCATCCACACCACAGTCTTCTTGCGCTCTCCCTCTGACATTTCTTTACTATTGTTCCTTGTGTGCGATGTCCACAGGAGCAGATAAGGATATAGAGCCCAAGCTTGCATAGTCATTGGTTAGATACCAATGAAGTCCAGAGGCAAGTGGTACTACTGGTGACATTTACTGTTTAATTTTATACTCAACAAATATATTTTTACAATTTTTATTTACATTTTTGTCATTAGATTTATAATTAGTGACCCCTCTCACTTCAGAGTGTTGATATTTAAGATCAGAAGTATCCCAAAACATTTATTTATTAAGAATGCCAGCTGCAGTTCTACACGTTTTCGATTTGGGACTGTTGTTCTTCACCAAAGTAACAATGCTTTTACTTGAGTTCAGAATACTTTACCCATCGTGGAGGAAATCATTAACAATGCTACAACTACCGAAGTGGGATCATAGGAATTTTTATGTCTTTGTAACTATGTTGATACTAAATGACTGTAATCATCATCCATCCCAAATCCTCCAGCATTGCAAGAAATAAGGGAGGTCTCCAATCCATGAATATTTTAGTAGTGATTAAGATTGCTATAGCTATGGCCTTCAGAGACTAAGACGTCACTTTTCTTTATCCATACATCCTACCAAGTACCAGAGTCCCCAAGCTCGAGTAGTTTGGGTTCTAGCAATGAGGCATGATAAATTACCCATTTCCTTTTCTTCCTCTATTGCTATAAGTATGAAAAAATGAGTTCAACAAGGCCAGTACAATAACTTAATTATCCAAAACTTTCAGGCAACACTTTTCACACAACACTAACTCATTTCTTACAAAGGAAGTTCTAATAAGTATGAGGGCGGCAAAGAGGCCACAGCATTTCAGCTCTGAAATACCTGATTGGGGCAAATTAAAGAGTACTGCCCTACAATTCCAAAGACCTGAGACTCAGTCCTCTGCACTTTCTACACACTGCCTGTACTCACAAGAACGGTGATAGTGGCATACGTGTAAGAGCTAGAGGACTTTGTTATATCTCAAAAGCAAGATTCTTAACCCAAAACTGCTCTGAGGGTCCTTTATGCATTACTCTTCAAGTTCTCAACTTCAGTCCTATAGACATTCTTTAAAATAAAAGTTCCTACATGATTCTAAGCACTGACATATGGTTCTATGAAAAACTTTGAACAAATGTTGAAGCTATGTACTATGCACTTATAAATATTTGATAGTGCATTTCTAGTTTCTCTTATTGTAAACACACCTGATTATACAAACCTAGTTATTGTAGAGTCCTACAGATGTGATGTAACACTGGGACACTTTGTCTAACCAGTCTAACAAATTGCACATGCAGGCAATCAAAAGTAGACAAAATGGACAGGAGCTCTATCAGTATCAGGTTAGGCCAGTGGTACAAGCCTTATAAAGGCTCCTTGTTGGTCAAGTCTACATCTTATCTCTGTGTTTAGCTAGCCATGTGGTTTACGTTTTTACATTGCCATGTAAAGTCTTGTACAGTCTCTCCAGTATGGAGTTCATGTTTTCATGTTTATTTAGTGCTTATCAGGGTTTTTCTTGGAAATTAAACTAGTTAAGCTGCAAATACTCACGTATACTTCCTGTTCCAAACCCTGACACTCATGAAACTGCTGCAATCCTTAACTTGCAGGACTAATGCTGTTATGAAGACAAAAGGGAACATTAAGATATTTTAAAGAAAGGCTCAAAAATCTGTTGTGTGGTCTTATTTAAAAGGCTTTTATCATGAAAAAAATGTTCTTGCTTTCCTGAAATAAAAGGGTTTCATGCTGTAGGTAAATACCTTTGAAGTTATAACGTCCACTCCCCGCTCTGTAGAGTGGAAAGCAGGCTGCAAAACGAGCCATATTAAACTCATCCTTTTGTGGAGTTATGGCACATTTACATAAAACCATCTACTTAGTTTACAGTAGCTTAGCCCCGCCCACTCATCATGAAGTTTGTTTCAGTGAGTGACAAGATAGGACAGCTGATAGTTTACATATATCAGTGCAAACTAAAAAAGTCTGTTTTATTGTAAATTATAAACGATTGTAAAATCTGAAATGAATTAGGACTGTTTGTGTTCAACAAACATTTGGAACTCTGGGAGAAAAGGGAAATATGAGATGCTTTGGGGAAAGTGTACATTTATGTGCGCACTGTGGTTTGAGAAATGGTAAGCATGTGTTTACACATGGCTTCAAGCAGGGCCGGATTAAGGAGGTTGGGTGCCCATGGGCAAATGCATTTTCGGGGCCCTACCAACGCAAAAATATTTTGAGTGCACAAGATGTTGGAAATGTTATTCATATCAAGTTTCATGGCTCGGAGTCACAAAAGAAAGTTAATGAGTACTACAAAATGTGTTAGCTTATAAGAGACAGAGTCTCTGCTCTATCAAAAGCTTAAATCTTTAACTAACAAGCACAGAGGTCAAACGTTTCTTGCAATTGATTAAGTTTGCATACGTTTTAGGAGGAACCTTGGTCCACTCCTCTTTGAAGATCATCTCTAAATCACTAAGGTTCTAAATCATCGAGGCTGTCTCTGTGCAACTCTGAGCTTCAGCTCCCTCCATAGGTTTTCTATTGGATTAAGGTCTGGAGACTGAC
>JBBPDA010000021.1:62536-82016 GCA_037974385.1 Arnoldichthys spilopterus | reverse complement strand
CAGTCATACGTGTAGGCTGAGTACAACAAAGGACTTAAAACGCATCCCTGTGGTGCTCCAGTGTTGAGGGTGATGGAGCTGGACACACAGCTGCCTACCCTCACCACCTGGGGTCTGCCTGTGAGGAAGTGAAGTACAGATGAAGTACTTGTGTTTTCAGTTAAAACAGAAAAGAAATGTATTAAATCATGTCTGTTCTATATCTATATCATTTTACTTTGGTAATAAAATCCAAGTGCAAACTTTTTCTCAGTGGTTTTACAAAAAGAGGAGACATTTGGCACAAATTAACTAAAAATAACTATTAAAAATTACCACTTTTTACCACACTGTTTAAAGACGACAAAAACACTCATTCTTTACAACCTCACATCTTTGTCCACCCCCCCCCCAAACACACAAAAACTAATCCAGCTGTGTGTAGCTCCTCCCCTTTGGTTTCCAACAGCATTGTGGGACAGTAGTGTCCCTCAGCACCTCACTCACAAAGCCACTGGGATTAAGTGTGTATTGTGAAAATCTGAGTTGACATTTATAACACATAACCCAAACCCAAAAAAGAGTTAGCATTAGTTTTAGGTGCACAACTGGGACCCAAAAGGATCAAAAAGGTTGTATCGGTGATGTTACTCATGAAAAACTAATTTAATAATAAAACACAATAAAAATAATTTTGCACACAAATAAATTGTGCCTTTTGTAGCCTATTATGCAAAATGCCCCAGTGTTCCTCTCGTCCTGGGGGCGTGTGGTCCACATACTGAGCTAAATGGATAACACTGGCGAAATGTACATGTGTAGTAGTTTACAGAAGCTGACAGAAATGAAATGTGTGATAATGACTGCCGACACAATTAAATCAGTGTACAATGAACCCTGATGGAGTTACATCATTGCCCCCAAGCTCTCACTTAGGCAAACACAGCGCTGCCTCATGCTGCGCATTACTCACACACCCTGCCCTCAGTTTCCAGCCTAGAAGCCAAAGCTGCATACCGAAGTGTAAGAAAAAAAAGACAATAAACTCCAAGAACATGATTTAATTTCCTGCGCACGCAGACACGTTCTCCCGTCTGTAAGCTACGGATATTATTTACGTAATTGACAGCACACACGGTTTTGGGCCAGCAGACTTGAAGCGCTGTAGAAGCGGGTAGCACTTGCCTTGAGCAGAGACAGGGTGAGTACTTTAACAGGATCGGAGCTCCAGCGCCCCCTGCAGGTCTAGAGCCGAAGCGCAACCTCGCCGCTTCTTTAAAAGCTCCTGCGACGCGCAGGGGGGGGCTGGACAGCGCGCATCGCCTTGTGACAAAGTTCGCTCGGGATATTCTAGTACATAAAGGGACAGAGAGGGGGAGAGAACAGGGAGAAAGCATGGCTAACAAAGCGCAGCAGCCTCCTTACCTTCACCTGGCCGAGCTCACGGCCTCCCAGTTCCTCGACATTTGGAAGCACTTCGATACCGACGGTGAGTGAGCGAGGTGAGGTGGGCGGGGGGCAAAGTTTTCCAGCTCTTTTGGTTTTGGCTAATGATGGATGCGGACAAGGACGCTTGGACATTAAGAAAACACTTAAACGTGCCGTTGGTTTTTTTTTGTGGATAGAGAAACTTAGAACGAGTGTTGAGATAAAAAAAAAAAACATTAAGAAAAAATGTGTGTTTTTAACCACGGCATTAGAACGGAAAACCACACTGTTGTCAGTTAATCTCTCACGGAGAGACATTTTACCACTTTAAACTGTTTGCAATGTGCAAGCGCAGTGAAGAACAGCCAATACGCGGTTTGGCGTATGGTCGCAGAGTTTCTGAGTGATCTTACCGGACTGAAAACAGTCGCTGCTGCCGTTTGCAACATTTAGTAATAAATACAAACTGTTAAGAAATCTGCACGATTCCAGCTGTTCAGCTCGTATTTGGTGTAAAAGACCTGCGCGGCGGGGGCTGGTTTGTATTCTATATGTGATGAGGATTTAAAGTTAGTCAGAATTCATTACATTGGCTCGATTTTACACCGTTTCCCACATGCGATTTCTTTTCTGGGCTGTGTTTTGTGGATAATTTTAAGGAAAACGCATGAAAGCGAATGAAAAGCTAAACCACACATGCCAGTTCGATTTATGGTGATTTACTGAACTGGTCAGACGCTCCTAAATTTATCCACGTATGTATGAACAGCGCGGGGTGTGAGAACACTGAACAGCCGGTTATATGATTCTAGTCTGCGCGCGCTGTGATTTGCTCCACTGTGGGTGTGGTAGATTTCATTAGTGGTTGTAGAGGCGCTAGGCGCCTCAACATTTCGGACTGGTTCAGGAAAAGGGAAACCTGCACGCAGTGCTTTTACCCACCCGTATCCCGGAATACCACGCCCCTGCGCTGGGATTAGCCAACCGCTAATGAGCGTAAACCAGAGGACTAGTGAGTCACAGAGTCTGGCCAGTCTTAAGAGGGCGGGGTTTGTCGGTATATGGGTGGAAACAAAACACCAGGGCTTCGCGCGTCCCTGGAGCAGCACTCTGAGCCAAAACATCCAGCAGCTGGTTATTGTAGTGTTTACTGAAAAACGAAGAAACAGCGCCATAGAAATCAGAAAAGACATAGTCCACTCGACGAGAAAACACAGTAGCCTTCGAAAATCGATAAAGGTGTTAAAAAAAACCCGAGTCTATAGACAGCTAGTTTTATTAATTTTAGCTAGGCTAAAGGTCTTGACTGGTTTCCTTTTCAATGATCATTGAACCACATGAGCTAAAACCGCAATGCTTCGTAACTTATCAAGTAATAATATTTTTATATTATTATTATTATTATTATCAGTAGTAGTAGTAGTAGTAGTAGTAGTAGTAGTATGCAAACTAAAGAACAAGTACATCTACAAAAGAGGCACATCAGCTGCACCTTAGGCTGCAAGGGAAAATCAATCCAAAATAGTAATTCCTTATTTAAAGATAAAAGTAACTTTTTAAAAGTCTCATGCTTTAACAAACTATTGCCAGTGGTTAGCGGAGAAAAAATTAGTGACCTATAAGCTGTGAGGAAAAACAGTTCTACCATTTTGGTTTGATAAATGGCAACGACTGAAAATACACTTTAAAGAGATACACTTGCAAAGACTGGGGAATTATTTCAATTGAAATTTCATAATCTATTCATGTATTAACTGCTACTGCATGATCAAAAACTAATATAGGTCTGTTGTTTGTACCAGCAGTTGAAATCACAAGAATATTTTTATCAGCAATAGCAATGGCAAAACATTAGCCCTAATATGGCAGACCAGGCCAGAAACTACATTTGGAAACATAAGAGGGTTATGCAGTGTAAAATAGACATTACTTAAAAACAATCTATTGAAAGATTATTAATCTAAATGTATAAATAAGACCTGACTTTAAGAACAATAACTGGTTCTGGAGTTGGAAAACGGTGGTTTAGACTTTCCTAAGACCCAAATATTTTCTTTTTTTTTTTCCCATGAAAGAATGTAGGCCTATCTCCAAAATGTAACTTTATGGGAGGAGAATAAACATCTTTAGGTATGTAATGTTTGAGCATTTGTATTGATATAAAGGGCAGCTTCTGTGATATAATGGTGTAAAAATATAATTTAAAATGCGCAGACTTGGCTGGAAGTAAAAAGACAGTGAACGTGCATAAACCCATCAACATCCTTTTTTTGTCCAGAAGGATTAACAGTCTGGAACCAGCAATCAATGGGTTTAACGTTATACACAAGCTTAGCTTAAATGTGCTTAAATTTTTCTGCAGTGAACAATGTCTCTGTATTACAGAACAGAATCGTTTATGGAAAGTTATTATAGTGGCAAAATACATGTAACACAATGAGTGAATCTCAAAAGGGAAAAACAGCAATCAGTTTCTTCCTGCAACCAGTAGTGTTTTTGAATAAAACATAATTAAAGTGCATGATCTCACCATTCATCAGGATAAAGCACTATAGGGCTGACCAAGGCCTGAATTCAACACATAATCAATGTGCTGTTTTTCAGATAATGAAATTCATGGGGCTTAATGGCCGGACTGCCACAGCGTTAATCGAGTGTTCATCATGTTTTCCCCAGCAAGTGTGCAGAAAGGTGTCTAGACCATGCTGTCTTATTAGTTAATGTTTGGAGTAAAGACCACACGGAGAGCGCGTTTCCTCTCCTGAACTTGATTTTCAGCTGTTCGTGAACGTCACTGTTGTCTGTAGGCAAATTAAGTCACAGTCAGTAGAGTTTAAAGGCAGTCATTTAAAAATACTGCTTTTGAAAAATGTAGTGCAGATATGAACCCAATATACATACACACAGACACACACAGACACCCTTCCACAAAGACAAATTTCCTGGCATGGGAAATTGTTCACAGATGGCAATATTTCATATTAGTGGAAATTAAGTTGGAATTCCAATAAAGTTCTCTTAAGCATCAAGCTGGAGATCTTTAATTTTTTCAGATAAATGGAACTTAAAAGGCACTCGCAGTAAGGCCCCCAATTAGAGCCAAAGTGAAAAGGGAGAGTGTTCAAAGCACGCTTGGGAGAACAGCCGTCAAGAGTTTTTAATTAAGCTCAGTAGTTGCCCTGATTTGGGTGCCAGCCAGCAAACCAATCTTAAAAGTTAGCCAGCTTTATGGCTAGGCAGCCATACAGTCAAATTAACTATTTTATGTCAATCATTTGCTGTCAGCCTGTAGTAACATAGTCGGCTTTACATCTCAAAAAACTGTAATGAGAAATTTTTTGCACCATTTTCATGTACTCCAGCTTTTTACACGGAGGTCACTTGAATCTCTGTTACAGGCAATGGATACATTGAGGGAAAGGAGCTAGAGAACTTCTTCAGAGAGCTGGAGACTGCACGAAGAGGAGCAGGTGTGGTAAGTAAACAGAAGCTGGAAAGCACTTTAAATATTCATGGTCTACAATGGTAATTAACCATTATGGCACACAGACAAGGACACAATGTGATGCCAGCATGTGCTGCAGTCACTCCATTCAAATAGGGTGCTGATTTTCACCAGAAGTGTTTCTTAAATGAGACCAGAATATATGATAGTGACTTTAGTCAAGCTTGAGGTCTCTTTACAAAGGAAACTCTTGCAGAATCACACAAATGGCCATGGTAATACAACCAACTGCCAGCAAGCATTGCAACTAATTAAAATGTCACCAATTACTCCAGCTGTTGTAACAGCCCCCAGATGACTGTGCAGACAAGTGGGAGAACAGGAACTCACTTAGCATAGGCACAGGCCTTAAACTCACCAACTAGCAATGTGCATTCACAAATAGTTATATAGTAATACAGTTAAAAAGTGTATGTATATATGTATAATGAATCAGCTTGTGTATGTGGAATGATAAAGACAATATTGTAAAACTTTAAACCAATCCCATGTTTCAGGATCCCACAAATGCAACTTTCAGAGAGAAGATGAAAGATTTCATGCAGAAATTTGACAAGAACAAAGACGGCAGGATTGAGATGTCAGAGGTAAGAAATGGCTGTTCCAAAAATTGTGTCCATCACTAGTACACTTGAAGAGGTCCGACTACAAAGATGGGCAGATCTTGCCGCTTCCTATGGTCTAAAATGGGAACCTTGCGTTGTCACTTTAATTTTCACACTTCTTATTTACTGGCAACACTATAAGGAAGAGCAGATTTCTCAGATAGGATGTTGTTTTAGATCCATTCACAGCCTCATTCTCTGGTGTTTACATTATCCTTTTTTTTTTGTCTCTTCTCAGCTGGCCCAGATATTGCCAACAGAAGAGAACTTCCTGCTTTGCTTCAGACAGTTTGTGGGCTCCAGTTCAGAGTTCATGGCGGTAAGGGATCAGACTGATTCATTTCTATACTGATCCTTTATACAGTTTTACTGATCTGCATCATATGTTTTATCCATACCATTTACGATGCTCGGAGTTGTAGTCCTGGTGAAACAAAGCAATCCCATATGCTAGTTTGAAACAAAATAGGAGCTATGCCACAAGAGACATTAGTATTTCTTATGTACATTAAAAGCACAACAGGATCACTTACTTTAGCAGTAACAGATTTCTTCACATTATGGGAACATGATTGTAGTCAGGTTAGGAAGGACTTTCAGCATAATTTCCTTTGCCAATTTGTCTACTTTAAACCAGAAAGTAGCTATTCTCTAAGACAATCAAGACAGGGCAGAATTCATATTTACAATTTCTCCACTTTCAAGTATGCCTCGCCTGAGATCCATCACAGGTTGGAACATCCATAAGTCATTAAAAGCACTTTACTGATTAAAATGATATAATGTTCCAGGTGGAGTATTTTAAAACACAAGAGCTTAATACCCCTACCTGGAATTAACTAAAGCCATCTAGACTGCACTTTGGGTTAAATACTGTATACTATATACATGAGAATTGGTTGGTATTTAACCCAAAGTGCAGTCTAGATGGCTTTAGTTAATTCCAGGTAGGGGTATTAAGCTCTTGTATTTTAAAATGCTCCACCTGGAACATACATATATATATATACATACATACATATATAAATATACATACATATATCTTATATACACACACACACACAATCTCACAAAAGTGAGTATACCCCTCACATTTTTGTAATTAATTTATTATATCATTACATAATGGGGCAACACTGAAGATGACACTACACTACAATGTAGTCAGTGTACAGCTTGTATAACAGCGTGAATTTGCTGTTCCCTCAAAATAACTCAACACAGCCAATAATGTCCAAACTGCTGGCAACAAAAGTGAGTACACCCCTAAGTGAAAATGTCCAAATTGTGCCCAAGGTGTCAATTTTTTGTGTGGCCACCATTATTGCTTTAACTTTCTTAGGCATGGAGTTCACTAGAGCTTCACAGGTTGCCACTGGAATTCACTTCCACTCCTCCATGATGACCTCATGGAGCTGGTGGATGTCAGAGACCTTTGCTCTTCCAACCTTCTGTTTGAGGATGCTCCACAGATGCTCAATAGGGTTTAGGTCTGGAGACATGCTTGGCCAGTCTTGGAGGCATGTTTGGGTTCATCATGATGTTGGAATACTGCCCTGCGGTCCAGTTTCCGAAGGAAGGGGATTATGCTCTACTTCAGTAGGTCACAGTACATGTTTGGCATGAACTGTAGCTCCACAGTGCTGGCAGCAGTCATGCAGCCCCAAACCATGACACTCCCACCACCATGCTTGACTGTAAGCAAGACACACTTGTCTTTGTACTCCTCACCTGGTTGCTGCAACATACTCTTGACACCATCTGAACCAAAAAAGTTTCTTGTTCTCATCAGACTACAGTACATGGTTCCAGTAATCCATGCCCTTATTCAGCTTGTCTTCAGCAAACTGTTTGCGGGCTTTCTTGTGCATCATATTTAGAAGAGGCTTCCTTCTTGGATGACAGTTATGCAGATCAACTTGAGGCAGGGTGCAGTGTAGGGGCTGAGCACAGACAGGTTGACCCCCCCCCCCCCCCCACCCAATCAACCTCTGCAGCAATGCTGGCAGCACTCATACATCTATTTCCAAAAGACAACCCCTGGATAGGACACTCAGCATGTGTACTTAACTTCTTTGGTCGACCATGGCGAAGCTTGTTCTGAGAGGAACCTGTCCTGTTAAACCGCTATATGGTCTTGGCCACCGTGCTGCAGCTCAGATTGTTGGCAATTTTCTTTTAGCATAGGCCACCTTTATGTAGAGCAACAATTTTTTTTCAGAGCCTCAGAGAATTCTTTGCTATGAGGTGCCATGTTGTGACAAGTATGTGTGAATTCACACCTGAGACCTTGTAACACTAACAAGTCACATGATACGTAGAAGAGGAAATGGCTAATTGGGTACAATTTTCACTTCGGGGTGTACTCACTTTTGTTGCCAGCGGTTTGGACATTAATGGCTGTGTGTTGAGTTATTTTGAGGTGACAGCAAATTTACACTGTTGTACAAGCTGTACACTGACTACTTTACATTGCATCAAAGTGTCATATCTTCAGTGTTTTCCCATGAAAAAATATATTTATAAAAAATATGATTATGCATGATTTGCCATATTAAATACAGATATATGTACTTTATAAATATGCTGATTACTACCACAGTGATACTGCTACCCCTGACTTACATGAGAATTTGAGTGTATCTTAGCACCATGGGTTGAATACTAAATGTACATTTAAAGCTTTTGATACTTACCCTAACCTTAGACATTTAAGTGCCATTTTCCTTTTGTATGCATGCAACTCTGCATAATGTTGTTGTAGTCTAGTGAGCTGTTCAGCCTAGAACAAGTTTAATGAAAACAGTTTTATATACACAAATTTGCTTTAAATGACCTTGGAACAATTTGTAATTTTAAAAGAGTTAATAAGATAATGTGTCTGCCAACAAAAAAAACAAACAATAAAAAGAAAACCATCTCACTTAATGATAACATTGCTGGTCATAATCACACAAATTCACGGTTCTGTCTTTAATTTGGGGGGGGGGACAAAAGATTGGAAGGCTTCCAGGAGATTGGAAGGCTGAAGGTATAGTGTATTCACTCACTCTTGTAATAAAAAAAAATGCCAGTAACAGTAAAAATAGATGAGAAAACTTGAAATTGATGTTTTTCATTCTTTCATCATAAAAAATGATCGAGACAGGTTTAGTGTTTTGGGAGGGGGTTGTTGGGTGGGTCGACCTTCTCACCAGTACATTATGTAAAGCTGGTGAAAGAATGATATAAAGGTGGAAAGGGGAACTTTTTAATCACCCTGTGCAGTAGGCAAACCTTTTAAAGGGCTGGGATGGAATGAAGAAGTACAAACTTCTATTTTCAGAGTAATACATTATGGATGGGCTGCTGTAATTCTCCACAGACCTGAGAAGACAGGGCATCTATCTTTGATAAGAACCCTTGCTGGAAACAGGACAGCTGCTAGATTAAAACATTAATTAAATTGCATTTTGCACTCCTTGTCCTCTCACAATGCATAGCTGAGCTGAATAGAAAATGGAGACGGATAATGAAAAAGCCAGGATGATTATGGCAACGAAAACTTGATAATTATGACCCCTTCACAGACATACCCACACATGCGCACACATTTTTCTCTGAATGGATTGTGGAAGGAGAGAGACTGAGGATGTAGAAAGAAAGTCTTGATCTGCACTTTGCATTTATCTCCACACAGAGTGGTATTTTGATAGTACCAGTGAAATGTGAAATTGATAGAATTTACATGTGGAATAATGACTGCCAGCACATTTATATCAATGTACAATGAACTCCTGAGTTACATTTGAATCACTTTTGAATTTCAGCTCTGCACTAGTCACGCAATGATAATTTAGAATTACAGGCTTGGCAGTTTAACCCGATGGCAAGGACTGAAAAAGTTAACTTTGTATGATTGACTGGTGAAACAAATGCCCTTTTTCAAAGTTTACTCAGTTAAAACCTTTATAACATCTAAAATATTCATAATTAATTTTAACTTGACAGATACTATGCTTTTATATTTGCGTATACAGATTTTTTTACCTTTTGCATTTACAGATAAAGATCTAAAGCTATTAAATAATAAAATGCTGTCCTAAGCAGTGACTTAGACATGAGAAAATTACTTTTATCGCTTTCTGTGTCTATTGTAGGCCTGGCGAAGGTATGACACAGACCGCAGTGGCTACATTGAAGCGAATGAACTGAAGGTAGGTCACATGGCCCTCAGGACAATCCATCTGACAAATATAATGTGGTTACCCCTAGATGGTGCTACAGCATTTGGATCCATCACACCAGCACTAAATTAAAACACAATGGGAATTAGCAGTGTAGCTCATAGAATTGGCTAAAGCAAGCTAAAGTAGACTTTGCACCTTTCCATAACTAAGGTACAATTCACCAACCCATGCTAGTATACTGCCAGAGGCCTTTTATTTTTTTTTGGGGGGGGGGGGGGGGATGCAAATCCCGCAGGCAACTGCCAGCCAAACGGAATATTCAAATCTCTGCATTGAATCAGAACATACAAATAGAGAAATAACAACATGCATAACATGGTTGATTTACAAAGTAGGTACGATGTGCAAATGTTTATAGATATGTATATGAAGGGTTATAACTGGTGTATGCCTTATTTCCTCATACACACATGAGCTCTTACACATTGACCTTTTCTCTTTTTAGGGCTTTCTGTCAGACCTTCTGAAAAAGGCTAACAGACATTATGATGACCAGAAATTGCAGGAATATACACAGACAATTGTAAGTATCTCAAACAGGACCATTATTACACCTTTTCATCGTAACCTTGAAATTCTAACAAATATAAAAGCTCTCGTACTCCAAATAGGTGTTCTCCTGCGGTGGCTTGTTTAAAATTGTATGTTAATTGCTACAGGATCTTTTGTCCTACTTAACAACTAAACAATGAGGTTTTCAAAGAAACACGGTCTGGCATTTTAAAGTGCAAAGAGGAACTTCAGCTTTTATAGTAATAAAATTGCATACATTATCATTCGTTGCAGAGTTGTCAGATAGCTCACTAGTGACGGTGTGGGCCAGTAATTGGGGTTTGCGTTGTCCTAAGGGCGTGTTCACTATCCAGCTGTATTGGCATGTGTCATCTTTTTAAGACCAGTATGTGAACCTGAATTACACCAAGCCATTTAGGTATTAAAATTGTCAGTTGGGTGTTAAAAATGTGCATCATTTATTACAGAGTAGGTAAAAAAAAAACAAAAAAAAACTGTACAGCACAAAATCATTTTCATGAAAGTCTAGTGAAAGCAGAATAATAGTTCACTATTTTTAAGTAGTAACTACTCCAAATATCATAGGGGCTGGTTTCTTGTTTCATTTTTAAACAGCATTTCTAAATTCATTAAGTGAAAGACATCTATTCATGTAATATTGTTAAAAAGACCAACCAACTACAAACAAGCCTCATTTTAGTTCAAATGACCTCTCTAACATACTAAAGAGAAACATTTCATGGAAAGATGGTATTCATCAGGCAACACTTCACCTCTATAAGTCTTCCTCAACTAACAAACCTATATAAAGATTAGAAGAGACATATTCCAAGAAGTATTCATTTTCATAATACTTTGATGTGAAGACATTAAAAAAGACAAAAGCAACCTTTTGACACTTTGATGAATTTAAAAGCCATGTAACAACATATATGTTTAGCACCTATTAGTGATAAATATCTCTCATTCCCGCTCAGCTTAAAATGTTTGATCTGAATGGAGATGGAAAGTTGGGTCTTTCTGAGATGGCAAGGTGAGCAATGTTTTCATAGTAGTTAAGTTAATAATGTTATACAACATTTAAGCAATAATAATAAAATGCTCTCCTCTAATGGGTTGTTGCCTGTTCTTATTCTAAGGCTTCTACCAGTTCAGGAGAATTTCTTATTGAAATTCCAGGTAAGAACAAAACTAAATTTATGTTGCTATAAGTTACAAAGGACATTGCATATGTACATCGGGCTCTTTTCTAAAACAATTGTAAACGAAACGTGTTTGTGCTGCATTGCAGGGCATCAAACTGACTGCTGAGCAGTTCAACGCCATCTTCACATATTATGACAAGGTAGTGTGCAGTTAAAGTTAACATGAATGTGACTTGCAGTGACCATGTGGAAAGTCTCCCACAGGTGACAGTCTGATTTAGTACAGTGGAAGAATCTACCCAAGTAA
Organism: Arnoldichthys spilopterus; assembly: GCA_037974385.1. NCBI lineage: Eukaryota > Metazoa > Chordata > Actinopteri > Characiformes > Lepidarchidae > Arnoldichthys > Arnoldichthys spilopterus. The sequence goes on along the minus strand of JBBPDA010000021.1, from coordinate 70,305 downwards.
TTTCCCTCACGTTCACAAATCACATTTTGCATGCAAATGAACAGTGTTTCCACTCACCCGAGTAGGCAAATGGCCATGAATGCTGCACCTGTGCTTGTAGGTTTTCCCCATCAACACACCCATGACATCATTTTTTCACAGTGGCTTTTTGAGTGACCCAATTCCATATGGAAAACAGGAGGACAGTAACATTTACAACCAACAGAAATGTATCTTTTTTATAGACCCTTTTCACCATAAACAAAATTTTACCATATAAAAACATAAAATATTTGGGCTGCTCCAACAGACTATAGTGTAAAACCCAATGTAGGTTTGAAACACTGCTGTGATACTCCCTGAATGTTCAAGCGGTTACCCTTATTTGGATAAAATAGGAAGGGCTTGACTAACATTAGATAAACATCAATGTTTAATTCTTAGAAGTTGGTAGCACTTGCTCAAGTGAATGTACTCCAGTAGAACAGAACATTTTTCTTTACTTACATTCAAATGATCTAACTTTTACTTGTACATGATCTTGTACACTTATGCATGTATCTGTGAGGAAATATTCGTCTGTTTACACAGTTACATTCTGGTCATTTTATGTTTAATTCTGGTTTTCTGACCAATTAATGATGCTATGTTGGTCACAGCACCTGTGCTTCTTTGTTGTTGCTCACCCATTTATTTGGGACGCTAAAAAAGGAACTCCAAAAATTAAAGGCCTGTGCTGACAGATGCTGGATGTATGAAGATGCTCTTTGGCAGCTATATTACTATATCTACTTAAGCAGCTTATAAGCTGCTACTTTTTGTACGTTTACTCCGGTTTCTACTTGAGCCATAATTTCATTTAAGTCACCCTAACGCTTTCACTTGTGCGTGGTTTAAGCTACTGTACCAAATTATGTTAATACCTAATACATGATCACTTTATAGATACTAATGCTTATTATGAACATTTAAAATTAACTAGATTTTACTGCATTCAAAAGGTTACAGAAAAGTGTTTAAGCCATTTAATTTTACAGGGTAAATTTGAGATGGATTCCCCTGATGCACAACACGCCTGTACACAAACAATTGAGCAAATGAAAATGAAATTACTTGGCTTAACCAAGTTACAATACAGTTTGACAACACTGCAGAGCAAAGACAGTCCTGTGCATGACAGAATCTCCGATTGCGTGTGCAGGCTTGCTTTGATGACTGGCGCATATGTTTAATAATTAATAAAATGCGTGCACATGAGGTATGTCGAATGCTAAACATTTCAGTGTAAGACTACTGCAGTGATCCCCTCATCATCTCTGCCCTAGGTTTTAGTCTCATCTAAATCAGAAGCAGCTGCAGTCACCATTTTAGAATTACGCATGAAGATAAATTGGTTACTGGTGGGAGTGGGAGGCCCTTCAGGTCAGCTAAGTACTACAAAATGTGCAAAGCTTTAGTTCAAGTAGACTGTTCTTCTTGTCATCTGAAAAAATAGCAAAGCAGTAATAAGTTCTGTCACCTTTAAGACTTTGTATAGAGCAACAACCTTTTACCAAGGGCCAGTGAAAAAAATGACAATCCACAAATCATAAAACATTTTCTTAGTCTTTACAATCCTCTGCGTAGGGGTGACTCAATCTCAACATAAAATGTGCAAATTAGGAGTAGGCATGGCTTACCAGACATGCTGCCAGTGACAATGAAGCTTTTTTTCCCTTTGTTCCCTAAAATCCATTGAAGTCCACATTCATGTCCACATTAGAAGGGACTACAATGTATCAACATGCAGAACTGGAGCTTTTGTGGGCTTCCACATTTTAGTTTACTCTATAACCAAAGCACTTTACTCTGAGTGAGCATGAATACAGTTAGGACAGGCTGTACTGTTAAAGGCTAATATTGACCCATTTAACCACAGTAATAACAGGATTATTCCTTTTTATTCCGACATTTGTTGTGGTTTATGTAATTTTTTTTCCTTTTCTATTCTGTTATTTGCCAATTCCAACAGCAATGATATGTAAAATCTCTCTGCTCTTCTTACCAAGTACTGAGACCCATTAAAAGAAAACCTGGGGTGAAACATGCCTTAAAAATGAGCATAAATCCAGACTGAACAGGCAGATGTGTAAATGTGTTGGGTTTCTTAGCATCACAAAAACAATGATTTGCAGTTTAGTTTCCAAACTCTCGAACTGTAGCATGAAGGGCATAATGTGAATGTTTAATACTGTTTGCACTTTGATCTAGTAATATTCTTATTATAAAAACTGAGGAAATGCTTTTCTTAAAAAAACACATCTTTAAAGGGAGAAGTTTGAAACAAGAGCTTTTTGTCTCCATATTAAAAGAGTTAATGGGTGACCCAACATCTTACTGTGTTTTTCAGGATGGTAATGGATACATTGATGAACAGGAGTTGGACGCCCTCTTGAGGGACCTCTATGAGAAGAACAAAAAGGTGAGAAGAGGAGCCAGGACTGTGGAGGTGATAAACTACAAATGTTTCTTGTGACTAGCATTATGGTTTGCTTTCTTTCAGGATGTGGACACTAAGGACCTAACTGGATATAAGAAGAGCATCATGGCCTTGTCAGATGGAGGAAAACTGTATCGCTCAGAGCTGGAGATCGTGCTGTGCCGGGAGCCCATGCTGTGAACCTAAATCTCCCTGGATTTCATTTCACCTCTCTCAGCTGCCTGACTACTGTAACCATGTGCATGTGCCGGGCACCTTCCCTCCCTTTACATGCGTTTTGAATGAATGTGCACTGCAAAGCACAAAAATGCCCCTTCCCCATTTCCCCTGTCCACCTTCCCAATTCCCACAAGCCCCAAGTACAGACCGTTCCAGCTACGGTGTTGCCCCCTGCTGTTTTTAAACTATACATTTAAAAAAGGTGAATGAATCGTATTGATAAGAGATTTTAAGGATATGAATAAGAATGATGTATTTACTTATTTATTGAGCTATCTATTTATTTATTTATTTAAGTTAACTGCATCCTCTGAGTGTTCCTCCCTTTATTTCCTCCTTGGTTTGAACATGTCTTCAGGTTATTTCACTCTCAACTGGTTCTGTTTTGGGTCGTGCCGTTCTCTTTCTTTGGCTGATACTGTTATAGGATGATACTGAGAGCATTAATAAAAGATAAGTGAAGAATGGGATGTATTATTTATTGCTGATTTTTGTTCCTTTCCAAAGAGTTGTGTTAACATGAGAGCATGGTAATTCAATTTATTGATGCATGCTTGACCTTAGGGGTAAAACAAAACTGGAAGACAAATGCACACATTATATACACACTTGCTCCCTTCATTTCTTTTAAAAATCTTAATTTTTTTAAGCAGCACTTCCATTCCTTTAAAGCACCGAAACGTTTCCTTTTGTCAGATTCAATAAACCACCCCCTCATTTGTTTATCTGTACATGGACTTCATATAGTATTTCTAGAAAATGTTCCCCAATTGGGCACAGGTGCTTTTAAATCTAGATTAATCATTTATATCAGTCCTCCCCACTTCCCGCAGTAAATCTTTAGAAATTCTCATCACTTAATCAACAGTGCTTAAATAAATATATAATCCTCAGGCCATGTGGATTTTCATAAAGGGAGTAGCTGTCTGAACATGAATGGATTATGTTTACAATGAATATGGAAATGTTTCTAATGATGATGATTAATTCTCAAAACAATCAGCAGAGCTCTTTTGTGGAGTCAAAGGCAGGAAATTTAGTTTTGGGGCCAAATCCTTACCAATAGTAACTTTAGCCCCCCCATGAGGATTTTCTCTCTTCAAACTCTTTGGGTAGCTGAAAAAGACACAGAGTGTCTAGCCTTGGCACTGGGATGTCTCTACAGAATTCAGTAGCACATGAGCCCAAAGGAATATGACTCATTTAATTACATCATGCCGTTGTTTTACCTCATTCTAATTACAACCCAAGTCTACTGGCAATCAACTGTGCAAAAGATTGTCAACTAAGAAAAGTAAACAGTGAAAGCTGTCTCAAACATTCTCAAGAGACCATGATCAAAAGTTTTGTTCCCTTCTAAGCATTCTCTAAGCTGTGTGGTTGAATGTGGTTTGTAATGGGGGGTTTTGCTAATAGGCATTGGCGATAAAGGCGGGAAATGGGCTTTTATTGAAAACAACAACAATAACAACAAAAACAACATGCACACAGCTTATCCTTGTTTAACTTTCTAGATATGCAGCTCTATATGCACATGGCTGGACCGCAGATGACCATGTGCATACAGAGGAAGACGAAAGCCAGTGTGGTATGTGAAAAATGCAGTCATCACTTATTTATATATGAGGAGGATCCAGCTGTTTTATTTATAAAGTCCTTTAAATATAGCTCCTTTGAATTTAATAAGTAATTCAGAGTGGAAGTCTCAGCTCACCTCCTCGTCCAACACCACTTATTCATACATGCGTCAGGGAAAATGGGGCTCTGTTCTTCAAATGAACAACCATTTCTAAACCTGTCCCTAAAGCTAATCTAATTCAAATTCAAAGCCTTTCTATTAGCATAGGGGGCAACATATTAGGGACTACCTGACAAATTTCAAAGATGGTGCAATCTATCTTCTGTTGTAATCATAAATAAATAAATAAATAAAATCTGATGGATCTAAATAAGCTAAATATCCATCTCTGGCTCCGCTTAAGGCATGAGGCGATCAGCATTGCCTGTTCATCAGAACCCAGTGACAGACATTGTTTCTTCTGTGTATGCTTCTATTCATTTGAGTTAGTACTATGATTTGCCCTAATTACTACTATGAATGGAATCTACCGCTTTTCTGCATGACTCACTGTCCCCAGGGTGTTGGATAATAATGTAAATATTCTTTTCATCATCCATGCCTCTTCAACAGAAAAACAGGGGCAAGCCTACTTAGAGTTATGAAAATGATTTATTCAGTGGCTACTCAGCCACTGGAATGCGCAAGTCGAAACGATGATCAGATATCAATTTATACACAATCGCTTTGGCACCTGGTTAGCCTTTATCACACGCTCACTTCAAACGCTAGCAACTGCCATTTTCCACACAGATTACGGCATTAAAGGATTTGATGCAAATGTCATCCTGGCACAGAAAAGCTGCAGAAAAGGGGAGACAGGCACATATCTGCACAAGACTGAAGGCTTGCAATATACAGCCACAAAACAAGGACAATATGATGTGAAAGAGGTCACTAGCTTTGAAGTGTTTGAATAACAAAGGGACAAATGTATGAGCTTGAATGTGACAGCTGCAAAATACAAAACCTGGACAAACCAACAACAATGAAGAATGACAATCAAATCTTTACTTCTACTCAGGTTTTTCTATTAAATATAAAGTTTTTCTGCTCAATTACATTCAGTCACTAATAATCAGCAACATTCCTTTTGTGTGTTAAATTTCATTGTGATATTACGACAGCATTTGTACTACTCTATAATTAGACACATTTCTGAACTTTGTTTTACTGCATCAAAAAGAAAACAATGGGGTCTAGTAATTTTATGTCCTATGCAGGAAGAGATCCTGAATGTAACAAAACAAGCCGGATTGAAGTTTTTGTTGTGGAAAAACTTAAGTCTTGTCATATGTCAGAAGAAAGTCGTCATTTCCCAGATGTTAACATGTTTTTGAACATGGATTTAAGCTTCTCTACCCACCTCTGGTTATAAGTCACAAATTCAAGAGTTCCAGGAACACCTGGTTGAAATCCACTGGTCCCGTGACTTCTACAACCAACCAGATCGAACACGGACATGTTCCAGATCACAGAGTGTGAAGGCTTTTACTTCTTCAGGTGATCTGCTAACCTGACACTAGACCAGCCCTGTGCAGATAAGACTCTGCACCACTGCTCTAATATAGGTTGGTATTAGAAGATTATTTTCTTGGTCAAGTCCACCTTCTACAAAAGCGAGGCAATGACGTTTAGGACTAGCTGACTGGGGGAGCCATGAACTCATGCTGGTGTTCATCAAATTCCCATCTTTCTTGATACATGTATATCCCCAAACACTCAGTCTTTTACTAGTCAGCCAAAACACCCACACAATCTGCCAAATACTGATTAGGTTTCCCTCATGCTGCTGAAACAGCTCCGACTGCGGTGCACTGCATGTTTACACCTTCCTATCCAAGTCAGCATTCACTTTTTAACCACAGTAGCTCTTCTGTGGGATACAACCAAATCTGAGCTAGCTTTCACTGCCCACATGCATCAGAGAGCCTTAGGTACCCATGACCCTGTCGCCAATCAATCAGTTGTCTTTCCTTGGATCACTTTTGGTAGGTACCAACTACTGCATACCTGGAACACTCCACAAGACCTATTGTTTAGGAGATGCTCTGACTCTTCTAGCCATCACAATAAGGCCCTTGTCAAAGTGGCTCAGAGCCTTATACTCAACCATTTTTCCAGCCTTCAGCACATCAACTTCAAGGACTCCCTGTTCACTTCCTACTCAATATATCCTTTACCCCTTACAGGTGCCACTGTAATGAAAAAAAATAGATATTCAATGTTGATCACTTTACCTGTCAGTGGTGTTAATCTTATGGTTGACCGGTCTATGTTCTTGTCTGATCTAAATGCTAAGTATTTCTGGTAGTTCATGTAACATATGTTTGGTCATAACTCAAATTGAAAAAAAAAATATCCCTTAAAACTGAATAAGCTGTGCTACTCCTTTGTTGTAAGATGTAACTTGTTTAAGCTTAGCTGCAATTTAGAAAATGCACTTAATAATGTCATGCATCCACTTTCCTGTACACAGAATAAGCTCATGGAGTCTATTCGATTAAGGAAATGCGAAAGAAACTGAAAAGGCAGTGTGGCTCACAGCCAATGGATTAGGGCTTAACATTTTTATGCAGCCACACTGCCTCCATGTGGAAGCTTTGTTTTATTGCACCAAATATTTTAAAGCGAATTAGAATGCTAGATTTCCTTTCTACACATATGAATGTTGAAATAGTGGCGCTAATCTCTAGTCAACAGTGGTTCTAAACTTCAGTCCTGGGATCCCACCAAACCAGTTTGTAGGCAGTGGTTGGCCTAGTGGTTAGGACCTTAACATTGTGAACTGAAGGTCGTAGGTTCAAGTCTCGGCCCGGAGTACCACTAAGGTACCATCCTGCTATATTGCTCCTTGGGCGCTGTTGATAGCTGCCCACTGCTCCACGTGTGCACATGTAATGGGTTAAATGCAGAGGTCACGTTTCCTTGTGGCGCTTGAGTGTGTTCACAATGACAAATATTCACTTTCACCTCACTTTTGTACTCTCTGTCCCAATGCACCTGATCCAACTCAGATTGGCAGTTACCTCTGGAGCTGGATCAGGCAGGTCTACATGAGAAGGGAACAGCTAAACCAAGGGTCCACCGCAATAGAAAGAATGTTTTTCAGTCTTAAGCTATACTACACTATACATGCTACATTACTGAATGCACTACTATTAGTGGTGTACTATTTCAATATACTATTTACAGTTATTTATTAAGTACATGGCCTTCCCTTTCTGCTGGTCAGCAGTCGCTGTTGTGACCCAAATGACAGCAGCACACAGGTTACTGCAATGCGGTGTGTTGGCAGTCAGCTCACGTTAATGGTGTGTGTGTGTGTGTCAGTGCTGGCACAGCAGGCAATAAACTGCTCTCTGTCTGCAACAGGTACACACTCAGGCTGCCTGCCATAAGGTGAGACACTCTGGACATCCCAGGCTAGATGGGTGGTCCCTAGTAACCCTGATAAAAAAATAAGGAAAAATA
>JBBPDA010000021.1:44920-62436 GCA_037974385.1 Arnoldichthys spilopterus | reverse complement strand
GTGTGTGTGTGTGTGTGTGTGTGTGTGTGTGTGTGTGTGTGTGTGTGTGTGTGTGTGTGTGTGTGTGTGTGTGGTCACCTTGAAGTACGTCTCTGTAAAATCCTAATATACTGCTGAGAGTCAATTGTACCTTCACTTGGCCGAAAATCAATATTTGATGCTTGTGATCTTCAGGTCCTCCAACAGCACTACATTAAAACGGACGTGATTCTGTCTTGGAAAACACTGAACAGCTTAGGAAAACTTCCAGAAATCGCTGTCTGTGAACACAGTTTGCTTTGCAAATGCAGATTAATGTTCTGTCATGCAAATAAGAAAGCTGTTAACATTTAGAAATTCTGCCCTTGTTTTTGGGCCTAAGCTCATTTAAAATGAACTGAGGCAAAGTCCAACTGTTATCAGAGAAATTATTTTTGAAAAACATTGATGCCGCACCCACTGGAATAAAGAGAAAAGAACATCCAGCTTGTTACCAGTGCTCAGTTCAAAAGCCTGCATCTCAGATGGTATGGGGGTACATTAGTGCCCATGGAATTTGTGCCATCAATGCTGAAGTTTATGTACAGGTTTTAAAGCAACATGTGCTCCCATCCAGACAACATCTTTTTCGGGCAAAGCCTTGCATGTTTAAGCAAGACGATGCTTAACCATATACTACATTTACTGCAATAGCATGGCCAACTGAAAACATTTGGTCCATCATGAACCAGCAAATACAACAAAGAAGACCCAGGTCTGTTGATCTGCTAGAATCCTAAAAGAACAGGATAGCGTTCCTTTCCCAAAAGTCCAGCAACTGGCCTCCTCAGTTCCCAGACATTTACAGATTTTTGTTAAAAGAAAAGAGGATGCTACATCATGGTAAACATGCCCTTGTTCCAACTTTTTCGAGATGTGTTGCTGCCATCAAATTTAAAATGACCTTTTTTTCCCCTAAAATTGTACTTCTGTTAAGTTTGTTTTCTATGTTCTATTGAAAATAAGGGTTTATGAAATTTGTAGACTTTTGCATTTTTATTTACGTGTTTAAAAAAAGCTTTTTTTTTTAATTGTGTGTACAAAGTGTGTATATAATACAAAACACACATTATTAAAGATGTTTATAAATTACATATTATATATTTTCATTATGAATGTTTTATAAATTAATTAATTTTGTTTTATAGTGGGGACATGACTTTCGGCCAGACTACAAGAGGTTGCATGAATTGCGGCAGAAGTTTCCAAATATTCCTGTCATGGCACTGACAGCTACTGCCACACCCAGAGTCCAGAAGGATATCCTCAATCAGCTGGCTATGACACGGCCTCAAGTGTTAGTCTTGGTGTTGGAAAGTACCTGATATGCTCACATAGCAAATTTATATATTTCTTTGTACACTTTTGCAGAGCTTTCATTTGAGCATGCTGTTATTGCAGGAGCAGTGTTTAAGGCAAAAAACCTTATCCTAATTGTATTCACAATCATTGTGCTTATAACAGAATTCATAAAAAAGAATGTAAATGCATTGAGTTTATCCCCACAAGTCAATTAGTCAGTCCGGGTATGTTTGCTGTTTACAGATTTACAATGAGCTTCAATAGACACAATCTCAAATACTCTGTCCTGCCTAAAAAACCCAAGAAAGTTGATGAGGACTGCATTACCTGGATCAAGAAGCATTATCCACGTGAGTGCTGTATTTGTGTTTGTAAATAACCTGAATTAATGTCGCCATTATTTGTTATTTTTCTTCGCTAATAATTGCATTTAAATATCTTATTTTTACACAGGAGACTCTGGGATTGTGTATTGCTTGTCACGCAATGACTGTGACAATATGGCGGATAGTCTTCAGAGGGCAGGGATTGCAGCTCTGGCTTATCATGCAGGGCTAAAAGACACAGACCGAGAGTATGTCCAGAACAAATGGATCAACCAGGATGGTTGTCAAGTGAGCATGCCTTTTAATAATTAAATATTTTAATGCAATATATTACTGACCTTGTTTGCATTATTGGATTTGAATCATTTTGAGCATTTATTGTGGTTTAATGTCTGCTGTCATACAATTAATCATGTTATGTTATGAACCCAAGGGAAGTTTTTACCTTAGTTGTGAACATGTACTCCTCTTAGATTGCTATTACAGTAATTTAGGAACCTTTTTAGTAAAAATGCATTGCTAAAACAATTCAAGAATGGAAAGTATTAAGTTTGCATCTGTAGCGAATCATTGACACTATTCAAAGTTCTTACTGTACTCTTTAGGTCATGTGTGCCACAATTGCATTTGGCATGGGCATTGACAAGCCTGATGTTCGCTATGTGATTCATGCCAGTCTGCCTAAGTCAGTGGAGGGCTACTACCAGGAATCAGGAAGAGCTGGCAGAGATGGCGAGATCTCCCACTGTGTTCTCTTTTATTCATACAGTGATGTCATACGCATCAAAAGACTCCTTGCCAGTATGTGTTCTTTTGTTTAGAAGTGTTCCTTTCTAAATATTATATTTATGTAAGATTTTATGTATAAGTATTATTTTGACACCTACTGTGTTACTTTTGGGGGTTTTTTTCAGGGTTTTTTGACACCTAAAAAAGCTCAAAGGTCCAAAGTGTTATTAGTCTATTTATTTAGGTAATTTGAGAACATTTTAGCATTTTATATCAGTTTCTTAATTTGGAAGAATATTATGTTTGTTCTGTTATCAGTAAAAACTTGTCTAAATTAAATAGACAACTGTTCAAATACCAGGTTCATTCTAAAGGTGCTGTGCCCTTGATGGCAATTGTTATGGAAATATCATCCATAATAAACGTCTGATGTCATTTCAGTGGACAAGGATGGCAACCACCATTCCAGAGCGACTCACATTAACAACCTGCACAGCATGGTACATTTCTGTGAGAATGTGGCAGAATGTAGAAGAATACAGCTACTTGGATACTTTGGAGAGCACAAATTCAATCCTGACTTCTGCAAGGACCATCCCGAAGTCATCTGTGACAACTGTGCTAGACCCAATGTAAGAACCTTAATTCTAACATCTTTGATTTTTTGAAGTGAAGCCTACTTTCACTGTCCCAGTAATTTACATTGCATTGTTTCTTGTGGTATCTGACTTTAGAATGCTATTGTCATTTTTTTTTCCAGCAATACAAAGTCAGAAATGTGACTGAGGATGTGAAGAAGATTGTGCAATTTGTGCAGGAAAACTGTGAGAAAGTAGGCCGCCGATATGGAAAATCTTCTCAGCAAAACAGACTTACTATCAACATGCTTGTTGACATTTTTGTAGGTAAGAGGCTCACAAATTAAAAGTCTTAATTCCACTGAGAATTAATGTAGTAGACTTTTAACAGGGGTTTCTACACAGGTTCTAAAAGTGCACGGATCCAGTCAGGCATGTATGGGATTGGTGCAGCATACTCCAGGCACAATGCGGACAGGCTCTTTAAGAAGCTTGTGCTAGACCACATACTGATGGAGGATCTGTACATAACCAATAACGGCCAGGCTGTGGCCTACATCTCAGCTGGCCCTAAAGCCGTGAACGTCTTGAATGGCAGCTTGCAGGTTAAGACAGCAGATGTTTTATTTAACATAAAAATGTTCAAGTTGCCATGACAATCCATTTTATGTAGTATGGCCTTTCCTACACCACAGCACATTGAGCTTTTAGTGCATTCTGTATATCTGCATTCTTTGTATCAAAGTAAGAAATGGTTTACTGTAGAGTACAAATTTGGCAGTGGATACAAACTAATGAATACAGGTTATTGCTTTCACAAAGTAGTCCTCTCTCTCTTCAGTTTAGCTCTTTTTGGTGATGTATTGCTGTAAACTTTTCATTGCAGGTGCAGTTCCATGAGACTGAGAGTGCCTCTAGCATCAGAAAGCACAAAGCCTCTGTGACCAAGAATGTTTCCAAGAGAGAGGAGATGGTCAAAAAGTGTTTGGAAGAGCTTAATGAGCTGTGCAAGAAGCTGGGCAAAGTGTTTGGTCTTCACTACTACAACATCTTCTCCACAAGCACCCTGAAAAAGATTGCTGGTGAGCTACTGAAGCCCTAACACCCAATAATTCTAAATCAAAATTTTTTCTCTTTAATCAATTGCTTTCTCTGCATTTCTTAATTTTACTGCAATGATTGCTATTTAATAACTGCTGGTCATGCAACTTTAACAGTATAAGCGCTATTTGGATGCATGTAGGCAGCCTGGTGAAATTCTGCTTTTGGTTCAGTTTATTATTTGTGCCCAATTGGTGTATATATTAGGTGTTGATGTCTTTGCTGTGCAGAGACTCTGTCTGCTGACCCGGAGGTGTTGCTGCAGATCGACGGCGTGACTGAGGACAAGCTGGAGAAATACGGAGCTGAGCTCATCGAACTGCTACAGAAATACTCTGAATGGCAGCTGCCAGGTCAGTGCTTCAGTTATGCATTTAAATTGCATGTTGATGCACTTCTTTGACCATAATCATTAAATAGTTATAACAACAATTTTGAGTGAATTTGTAATTGGATTAAGCAGCAAGTGAAAAATAAGTTCATGAAATTGATTAGCTGGAAGCAGGAAAATGGGCAAGCATGAAGATCTGAACCACTGTTACAAAGGCCTTATTGTGATTGCTAGACAATTAGTAGCAACTTCTCCAAGACGGCAGGTCTGTGGAGTGTTCCAGGTATGCAACAGTTAGTACCTACCAAAAATGATCAAGGAAGCACAACTGGTAAATCGGTAGCATGGTCATGGGCACCCAAGGTTTACGCATGTGTGGAGTGAAGGCTAGCCCGTCTTGTTTGATTCCACAAAAGAGCTACTGTGGTTTAAAAAGTGAATGCTAGCAAAAAAAAGAAAGGTACACCACCGTCAGAGCTGCTTTGGCAGTATGAGGGAGACCTATGCAGTATTAACCAGGTGGTGTTCTTGTCATGGCTGATCACTGTGTTTCTGTGTATGTAACGCGCTACAACAGTGTGACTTCGTACATACAGTGTGCAGTTATTAAAGAGCGTGTGCCAGCAGTCCCGATCTTCTTGAGTTCTACTTGCAAAACTGCAACAGTTACTCTCCTCAGTTCCTAAAGGAATTAAACCGTGCAATTTAAAAGAAAAGGTGAGCAGTATAGGACAGTAGAAAATGTCAAAATGATTGATGACCTCATGCGAAAATTCCAATGATGGTGTTTTTTTTTTGTTTTTTTTTGCTGTTTTGTATGTATGAGTCAATGTCAAAATCCCTGTCTCTCCCATCCCGTTTCACATACCTTGGCTGGGTCCTCTCCTGTCCCCTCACCCTTTCTTCCTTCTCGAAAGTTCCACAAACAACCAGACTTCTGCTGGGCTCCCTACTGCCCACCTCTATTTTCTTCTTTCTGGAAAGTTCGAACAACGTGTGTACGCACACACACGCCCACACACAAACAAACTCAACCCCTTTTCTCCACAGGCATGAATGTGTTTTACAAAAAGGGTTTTAATAAAAAGTAATAAATTATTGATTGAATTAACGATAAATTATCATATGTTCTGTAGGTACGAGTCAATGTCAACAGTTTATCCCCACAATTCTGTGGGAATTTTTTGCAGGATTTTAAGTGTGCATAAAATCAGAATACATGGAATGCACGGAATGCAGAGATGGGGAAGGGGGGTTCAAACAAGACCATTATAAATATTTTTTATATTTTCTACTATGCTATACTACTAAGGTGATATAACACAGTTGTAAACATGCCTCTGTCCCAAGTGTTCTATTTACAATATAAATTTAGATTGATTAGCAAAAACATTGGAAACCCATTAACATTTGTATAAGCTTTTATTTGAGTTACCAAATGACACATTTTAAAAATTGTTTTTGAAAAATCCCAGCTTTTTCTGTGCGTGTGCGAGCACAAAAACATTTTAATTGACTCCGAGGGGTTATCTTATAGTTCATTTCTTTGTCTGTCAAGCTATGGAGCAGGGTGAGAGCTCAGGGTGGATCGACACACGTGGCTATCCTGAGGATGATGTGTGTGATGATGATGATGACAGCTCGTCAGCATATTTCAGGAGCAGCACCGGTCAAGGACAGAAGAGAAAGAAACCACCCTTTTCAAGGAAACCCAAAAGACGGCGAGATTACAACAACCAGAACTCAGCCAAAAGGTCAGTGTGTAATTCAGAGCAAGTCACATGGATCATTATCTTGCTTTCAGGAACCCCCACTACAGATACCGGTTGACATGCTGTTATGAAATGGTACAGGTGATGTGCAAACGTCTGGCTTTGACACACACACAACAACCCAGGTTTCTGAATGTATCAAAAGAAATGGATTGAATTTGAAATTGTGTAATATTAATAATGATTCAGTGCTGTATTGAGTATTGATTTATTCATGGGGCAGTCGTGGCCTTGCCCTTGAACAGAAGGTTGCAAATTTAAGACACGGGCACCACTGAGGTAAAGGTCCTGCGACATTGCCTTCCGGGCGCTTTTCATAGCTGCCTGCTGCTGCATGTGTGCACATGGGTTAAATGCAGAGGTCACATTTGGTTGTGGTGCTTGAGTGTTTTTACAATGACAAATATTCACTTTATTTACTATAATGTTACTATATATTTTTTTATTTTTATATACTTACATCAGTCCATATGTGTACAGAGACATCTGTTAATCACTCCTAGTAATCTTTTATTCTTCTACTTTTTGGAAGTAAATGGAATAAATTTGAATATTAATCTTATTTTCCTACATGCAATGGAAATAGCTGGTCGTCTTCCAAAGGAGGGTATAGAGGTGCTGCCCGGGGAAGAGGCCAAGGCTCCTCCAGGCCTATTCCTTCAGCTCATGCAAGCAGAAGACCAGGTTTCATGGCTCTGCCTACACCCCAAAGTGCTGCACGGCCGTTCCTCAAACCAGCCTTCTCTCACCTCAGCTGAGTCTGCAGTCTGTCTATGGTTTCTCACACCAACCTTTTTCTGTCTCTACTAAATATGTCCACATATTTGTAAAATCTGTATATATTATTGTTCTGTGGATATTTGTCATGTTGTATACATACAGCACTCTTTTGATTTATTTCAAGTACTATACTGTACAGTTTAAAGCAGTTTGCTTCTTTAGTTGCTGAACATTTATACTTGAAAGTTTTAACTTTTCAATAATTGATTCATAATAAACATTGATTGTTTCTCCTAATCACATTTATGGATCTAGAAACTATTATTCAACCATTTAACAATTGAATTTGGAATCTTTTACTGTTTACTGTTTCAATTTGTGTGAAATTCTTAGACAACCAAAATGTCCTTTTAATTTTTTTCTGATGCATCACCTGGTTTGACCATATGCATGGAAGTATGCTCTGTTACATTGTAGCCCAGTTTACCAAGCTCAGTTCATTCTGATGCAGCTCACCTAGATTCAGCTTGTGGATGGACAGGATACAACCTGCTTAATTCCCTCACTAGTCTACTTTCTCAAGCGGTGATTTAGAGGCTCCTTTGTGTATTGCAGCCATCTCTGAAATCAATTCTGCAAAGGCAACAAGGCGAGCAATGTATTGCACTGCCATAGTCAGCAGTCTGTTATGTCTTCCATGCATGGGCTTAATTCTTAGTTAGATAAATCATAGTTTAATGGTACATAACTTTTTATTAGAACTGCAAAAGAATAAGCTGCAAAACACACTAAGATAAATTTGAGCACATTTGAAAGTTTATTTCAAGTTTAAATATTTCCATGGCACCAGTTACAAGGGACTATCAGAGAAACAATATTTAATACCGTTTCGCATGGAAGGTTTCCTACAGTACAAAGATGGTTTTGGAATGAATTGGACTCAACAGGAGCTGTGTTTGGCATATAAATTTGTATATATTTGTAGATCTATTTATATATTAAGCAACTAAAAAGCGACCTCTGGTGTCAAGTTGAAAAAAAGATGCAGGTTACAGGAGTCACAGAGACTGATCTATGCGCAAACATCTGTCCATATGTATGCATAGCTGTTGGGGGGAAAAAATGGGGAACAAGAAAAGTGACGAGCATGGACTGTTAAGTAAAGTGTGTTAAAATACCAAATCTCAGTCTAGTAGCTCCATGATGACTAATTTTTAGGCCTGAAAGCTGTGATTTTGGTCACTGACCAAGTTTACCTTTTTGAAGGGTATTCATTGATTCCACAGGACACGTGGTTCTTGTTTGTGTGGAACATAGGCCTGAAGGATAGATATCTTGGCACTGCTGGATATCTGTTTTGTTTTGGTGTTGCAGTGAATATAACTTTTTCAGCCATTGCTGGTTTGCCTGAAATACACTGATCTACCACTTTGTTTCCTTTTTTAAGCATGCTGGATTTGATTTAGCCAGTCCTGCATGAATATGCTTGACCCCAGAGTGGGTATTAATTCAGAGCCATTAAAGTACAATATCTGCAATGCAGTGCTTTGAAAGCCTATTGTGAAAGGACTGTGGCATGACTGCCAGCATATGTTAATGGCAAGTGTTCAACTCCACGTCAATACGCCTCTCTTTTGCTGTACAGTGAGAGGTAAAAAAAAATCTTCCATACAACGTAAAAGGAGATCATTATTATAATACAAGTAAACAGATCCATGCTCATCCATTATATCCAGCATACTACACCAGTATGACATATTTTAAATAACAGCTTGATTTAGTAGACTTCTGTTTTAAGCATTTAGTGCCTACAAAAAAGCGCACCGATGGTACAAATTGAGTAGTGATGGTTTCATGACTTGTCGCAGTTAAATAACTGGCAATTGTACTGCAATCACTTGCAAATGTTATTGTTTCAACAAAGGGATCTAATCCTCAATCAGCATTTTCTGATGTTTCCTGCTATATGAAATGGTTGAAATGCTCATTCTTTATGGCAGCAGTACAAATGCCTCAAGTAACGCTCCTTCTATGGAAAGAAGCCTTAAAAAAGAGCCTGTACCTCATAGCAGTATCTTAAAACTACTACATGCAGCATTTATTTAACAGCCCTGTCTAGTCTTTGTTTGTCTACTACTTGTCTTTGTTGAAATGAAAGATTATCAAAATCTATGCTTTATTTGGTTTTGCATTTATTACTTCAATTTTCGCACAACCAAGATAACTTTCTTCAGCAAATTGGTATACTCCCCATAACCCAATTAGTGCATGAGTATGATTTTAGGGAAGGACTGCAAAGATATCCTACAAGACATGGACAGAGAAATTCTATTTTTCTCTGCTTATTTGTCATTGGGTTTGGGGGGAATATAGTCATACCTGAATAGACATACCAAGACTTTACTGGATAGTTTGTCTTCATATGTAAAGCAACTTAATCTGCTAAGCTTTAATATAAACAAATCTTACCCAATATCTGTAATGTTTTCTTCATTTGACCCACTGAACATCTGATCTGAGGCCAATAAGCCTGATTAACCATTCAAAGAAGGCTTAAATGATTATTTGAATTAAATAATGCACATGCTTGTCCAACCCAAAAGCAATCAAAAATCCAATTGCACATGTAGACGGCATGCATGTACAGAAGCCTAAGCACTTTTATGGTTAAATGCATGCACCACATTTGTCCTCTTTAATTGCATGTAGTACTTTAAGATACTTTAAGGTATCGCTAATTTTTACCAACTCATGTCCAGGTCGAGGCAGCATCTCACGCTAACAGTTCCTTTTCAGAATCTGCAGAAAAGGCTGAATTGCCATGAGCATAAAAGGTAGCAAGTGTTGAAAATGTACATGTCTTTTGAGCTCAGGCAAATATTTTTAACTCAAGTGAAAATGATTTTTTCCTTAACCCACCCTTCTCAATAAACAAAAACAAGTGGCCTGGCCCTGGCGACAAAACACAAAAACTGTCAAGACTATTCTTGTTCTTGTGATTATTCCAGATTATTGCTTATTGAATGGTGCTGCTAGCAGTATTGGTGCATGCAGGATGGGCCATCCAGGCTGCATAATGCTGTAGAAAAATAAAAACTGACTAAGAACACTAACCATCTGATCGCTCATCTGATGTTTCAACTGATGTTATACAGAATATGGGTCTTCATCAGAAAAGCAACAATGTAAATTTACTGCTCTGCCACTTACAGATAATAAGAAAATATTCAAGACTCAGGTAAAATTTTCATTAAAGGCTGTTAACAATGCCTTTTTATTAGGCATTATTATTAATTATTTTTAGGTAAGAAACATGCATTACTTTAGTGACCCTCGATGATTGATTTCTCACCTGTCTTCTTGAATATCCTTATTTTGTTGCAGAGTAAATGTGCTTTGAGCTGCTTTTGGATTCCAGGTTTTAAAAAGTTTATTACAATGCTCTGGCTGCTGCTGTACAAGTGTCCAGCTGATGACCCTTTCTGTGGAAGATGGCCCCAAAAGCTACCAAGCAGCGAATGGATGCAAGAGTAACCTGCAGACCAGGCTGAAGGCTGATATTTCAGTGTAGCCGCCTCTCCAAACCAAGATTTGGGTCTCAGCCACTGTTATTGCCAAGTCAATGCAAATGGTAGGGAAGTAAATAACTGCAGGAATAACCTGTTTGATGCTTGCACTGTATACACATTTCTAAACCGAATGTTGTTGCATGTAGACATTAGTTGTCATGTTCATTTAAATACTACACCAGCCAGGCCTTTGAGTTGCCCTGACTTAAACCTATTGTATGGGGGTTAAAGCCAAACACAGAGACTTCCATCACCATCTTTGCCATGTTTTTTCAATGTGTAACCCTTCAGCGCTCTCTGCTGAGAGAAAATAAGATCTAAAGGACCTCGTCTCTGTCTGCTGCATTTGTAGCATATGGCATCTGTCTGCTACTGTCTTCTACTATGAGGGGTTATTTAGTCAGCAGTACCCTGCTACACCACATTGAAACAACCATGCCATAAATTATCATGACAGATTATGTTCATTAATATATCATAATGCCATTTCCAGTAATTGTCATGACTGTTATGACATCCCACGTTGTAGTATCTGTTGCATAACGCTTTACCAAAACTTGTCATGGGTGATGTCCTAAAATTTTTCATTAATGACCATCATAACAGAGAGATGTGTCAGCATTATTGTCTGTGGTAACTGATCATATGCTACAGATGTGGCACACAGGGCTTAGGTTCAAAACAATGTAATTCATTTTACTATCTGCATCTCTATTTAGTATCTCTTTCCCATTCACTCACTCACAATCCACACATACTCATTCCTACACTGGTTTGTTGGGAGCAAACATAGCCAAACCGTTTTTGTTTTTTTCCACCCAGTCCAAACAGCCATGTGTTCGTAATACTTAGCTCTATCTTGACACACACTCGCATACACACACACACACACACACCCACACACATATATATATAAAATCAGTACAATAAGGACTGTTTTTTAAGTTTCAAGTACATATTGCCCTGTAACAGTAGCAGTAAAATGGCCCACAGTCTTTGGTCTGGACTGTGCAGAGCAGATGACATCGTGAAAACCAGCTATCCCCCGTTTTCCAAGATGCAGTGTTTCTTTGAAGCACAAGTTGGCATCTTCACGCAAATGGAGGCTCGCTGTTGGCTAAGTGAGAGTGGGTGGAAATTGACAGTGGAACTAGATTAAAAACCTACAATGTCTCCCCCAGCAATTAAACCACAAATTCTAGATCTCGCCTGAAACACAGAGCTAAAAAAGGTATAATTTAATTTTTGATAACAAAATAACATTTTAGTTCTGTTAAAATATACATGGAAAAAACTGTCAATATATATTAGGAAACTAACTACTATTGTACAAAAAGTACAGCATCATCATTGTAGTCCTAAGTAAATAGCATGATATCCACAAAGTACAAATGTAAGAGCAGGGCTGATATGGAATTGAAACAAACTTGTTCTCTATACAGTAAGACATCCTTTCCATTTTCTCTGAGCAACAATAAAACCAAGACATGAAAACCAAAGAGAATGAAAACAAACAGAAAAGCAGGTGAACACCCTCAAAGTTGTATACAGTATTGCACATCTAGCTTAGACTGGATCTATGGGTGCTAGGTGTTTTTTCAAGAGGTCAACCATGGAAATTTTTCTAACAGGTACTGGTATTATTGGGTCACACAACAGAACACATATTTACTGGTGTTTCTTTATCCTTTAGAAAATTGTATTGTTCTTTTTTTGTCTTAAAAATTGATTTCTACTTCACAGCTTTCTACTTCTCACACATTATTACACTCCTAAAAATGTATGACAATTCCAAAATAATCCGCCAAAATACAAAAATTTACGATCCCCAGAAGCATTTATTAACCCTCAGAACTCACTCCAATAATCCTTCTCTTTAAACAACTTGCACAGTTTTCCATCATATGACACATCTCACTGCTGACCAGACCAATCAATTATTTGCTGTGAAGTTATAGCAGCCTGTGATAAATGATTAACAACTGAACAATGGATGGATATGAACAATATGAACAATGATCGCTTTAACATCAAACCATTGGCTGTCAACCAATCTCACATATTCTTGTCTTCGCATATTCCCTTCCTTTTCTGTCCTGTCTCCAAATAAAGGCATTTTGTGCCACCATCTAAAACTTTTTCATTATCATAAATGCAAAATAAGTAATAAAGGCAACTTTGTTTTGTTGCAACAAAATATTTCATCCCTGTATAAGGAATAGTATCTTCTTCAGTTCATTGTGATTTTCATATTAAAAAAAAAATAAACACCTGAAATGACCTGAAATTCCAAAAAAGAGAAAACGTCATGAAAAAATGTCTTTTCTAAAAAGGACAACTCAGAAGGACGGAGGAACGAAAAACAAGAAAAAATGTCAAAAAAGCAATAGGAGGGGAAGGAGTAAAAGAGAGAAGGGAGCTCCTGACGTCGAAGGCTCGGGGCACATCAGCAGGAGAATCATGAGAGCAGGCAGGTGTTCATGGTTGGGGATGGTTCGCTACCCTTCGCCTCTCTCCGTCGCGCTTGACGTCTGCTCGACCCCCCATGCGGCGGCCTTTTTTACAAGAGCTACGCCCCGCATTCACTTGTTAATGAGCAGCCCGCCCACCCAGCGAAGCTTGCAGGCGAACCACCGCCTGAGGGGACAAAAGTATTCGTAATGGAACTGCTCGAACTCTGGGGTCTGGCGGATATCACGTAAAAAGGCTACGTCAAGGTCGGACTCGGTGAGGACGATGAGGAGGAGGAGCAAAACAAAAAGGAGTCCGATGGTCACAAGGAGCAGTCGGAGGACACTTAAAACAAACTTATTCACCTGTTCCGCCTCGCTGAGGGCAGCCCCCTGAAGCGAGCCAGCCGCCTTGCTTTCTGCGCTCAGCTCACCAGGCTCTGCTCCCGTGGGTGTCCCTGCCTCCGATTCCTTCTCTTCCTCGATGCTGCAGGGGGCGCCGTTGATCTGACGCGAGACTGCCAGCTCCAGGCTGTGCTCAGCCACCGGCGTGGGCAGCACGCTGTCCGACGGACTGTAGGTTTCGTCAGCGATTACGGCCGAGCCATCCCCAGCTACTGCCACCTGACTGCGCGAGCGCGGGATGAAGGAGTCGCCGTGGGAGACGGAACGCACGGGCGTGGAGTGGGCACTGTCTCGCAGCGATTCCAGACCTGGACAGAAAAGGGTTGTAGAGATATGAAAAGGAAAAAAAGAAAAAAAGCACGTTACATAGAATGAATCTGCATACTTCCCTGCTAATCCGCCTCTAATTCAACTAAGAAGCGTATTAACAAGCCCCTATTGCGCTGGAGTGGTTGTGTTAGAGCAAAAAAACAGACGAACATACAGGGCCAGCCCATGCATCAACAAACGTGTTATGGCAAACCATAACCAGCAGGGGGCTGTCATGAGTAACCAAAAGATATTTACATGACCGGAATGCAAGGCTCTTATTGACGGGCTCATAATCATTAATCAGCATGTTTGCTCCAACACAGAACTCTCTGTTCCAGATTCTGTTCCAGTGCTTCATTTTCAAAGTTTTGGGATTTATCATCTCATTCATTTTTAGTAGCATTCTTACATTTATTATTCTACTCTGACATTATTTAAATAATTTATTAATATAAATAACACTAAAACTTTATTTATCCCCTGAGGGAAATTAGGGTCTTCCACCAACATGCATGCAAAAAACAACAACCAGAAAACACTTTAAAAAATAATTTGGTAAATAAATAAAGACACAATAAACCAGAATAAAAGAGATATGGATACACGTATGTTTACACACAAACACAGGTTTTTTTTTTATTTTTATATTCACCATACACCTGCTGTGGGTATTTATTTTTACAGAGCAGAATTGTGTTTGCTGTATTGCATTACAATAGAGATGTTGTACAAGTGTTTATCCAGATATGATCACGTGCGTTTCACACAAGTGTGTACAGATGTGTAGCGCAAACAAATGGGCTGTATACACAGATGTGCAGTGTTCTAATGCAGGTTTTTATTATTTATTTATTATTATTTAGATATTTAGCTAGTATTTATCCCTTTTGCAAATTCTCTGACACTATGTGCTATTTATGTATGACTTGGGTGGTTTAATGTTGTTTCTTAAGTTGAATAAATAAATTTAGAATAAATAAATATATTTTCTTGCGATTTTGGAGCTATGGATATGGGAAATCTAGTGTTGTACAGTTCTCTGGCCAGATGACATTAATAATTCTAATGCTTATATTTCCACTTTGTTTTAGACTTTCTAGACTAATAAAGTCACCTAATCGGACTGCAGGCAGTAGGGTGTGAATGTAAGCATACTGATTTAGGTCACACTCTTGTTGCTGTACAAGGACTAACCAACTATATTGCCATATGCAATGATCAAGACAAAATACATTGCAAACATTTTGTCTCTCAATGACACATTGTAGATAACACTATGTCAAGAGTTTTGCTGTGAATAAAAGGTTATGTACTACTACTACTACTAATAATAATAATAATTGAACAATAATAATAATAGAAATAGTTTTTAAAGTAAAATATAGATCCATATGACAAATTCTTCTATAGATTGTTTTGTTCATGCTATTTAGTAAAACTCAGATTTATCAACTTCCAACACATTACTGTCCACTCTGGACTGGGTATTTTTAAACATGACTAAATTTGCCTCCATCAGTGATAGCACAGGCCCACATCTTGCAAAAACCAATGGACTTTGCAAATACCTCTTATTCCAGCCATCAGTACTTGAGCTTTAAGCTTAGTAAATTTTGCATGCTTGGACGAGCTGGTTGAAGGTTAAATAGAGGCAAGTTTGATTCTACAGCATGTCATAGCAGATATATTACCCCTTCATACTGCTGGGAAAGGATTAGATTTTCAGCCCCTGACAATGAGGCCCTGCTTAGGTACACACTTCCCATTCACAAAACAAAACAGTCCTTCAGAGCACTAAGTCTTTAAAGTGGCAATGAAAGTCAGTTGTGATTTGCAAGGCTGACTGACATGGCTCAGAAGTCAGATTCGGCACTCCTTATTTTTTTGGAAAATGGGATCATGTTCTGCTTAAAATATCAGCATGAAGTATACATGGTCTTGGTGAAAACAATGCTAAATAAAGTACTTTAAAATGTAAAACAGAAGTGGCCATGCACTAAAACTGTGTGAGATTACACAAAAATGACAAAAAGCAACAATAACAAAAAATACCGTCTGTTTGATAAAACCTATTGGGAAGCAGAACTCTTGAGTCAAGATCGGAGCATTTAACTAAAAAATTAATAAATGTTTTAGCATGACACGTTATCATTTAACACAGCCTCACTGTAGTCCAGTGGTTCCCAGTCCTGGTCCTTGAGTATACCTGCCCTTTACAAGCCCTTCCTGAGAATTGTGTGTGTGAGTGTGTTAAAAAACTGAATAATGTAGAGCAGTGATGTTGCTGGAGCAGGGCTGGGAACCACAAGGTGCAGTAAAACCTTTCTATAAAGCAATTACAAAATCACACACAAACACACCTCCACCTGATGTTGCACTGGCTACCATGTATGGCTGTGGCATGGCAGGCAGGGGAGACTCTTGCAGCTGGTCCTGCTGTGTGGTGAGAGCTGGGTAAAGGGGCAGCACGCCCAGAGCTTTCCCCAGCAATCGCGGCCCCAGACTCAGCACACGCACTTTTACATCCCGGTAACAGTGGTTAATCATGCGCAGGTGAACGTTCACCCGTGTGGTGATGCGGATCAGGCACTTCACCATGGCTGAAATGCAAGTGAGTTCCAAAAGTAAAAGAGACGTGGACACACGTACTTTGAGAAGACACACCAAAAAAACACGTGGTCCTGAAAGTGAAAAACGCTGGTTCACAGTTCCAAAGGAAAAGCAAGTGGATTCAATTTCTTTAAAAGAAAAAAATAAGCAGGTTCACGGGTTTAAAAAGGCAGTTAGGTCAAAGCACTTCCAAGGGAGAACTGAAGTGGGTTAATGCTGTTCTGAAAGAAGTAGATTCAGGGGTCTTCTTTGAGTGTGCGTGTGCTGACACTGTCACTGGTCCCCTGGGTTGCCTGCAGGCTGCTGGATGGAGGCTTGGTTGTATGAGGAGCTGTTGGAGAGTGTTTCCTAAGGGGGGTTTAACCAGCATGGCCCACATCACACCACCCTACACCGGTCCAACATTTGACCAGAATTCATGTGGCCTCTCCCTCCACCCACAACCATACTTAAATGGAGAACAAGACTCTGGCTATTTTCAGAAGGACGGGTATTAATACTCCTGGAAGGCACAACGTCAGCACATGCAGGATTTGTGCCACTCCTCTAAGCCCTGTCAAGAACAAAAGAGCTCCTCATACTGTTATTCGCTTTAAGCCTTACTGGTGTAACTAAGCATTTAGACTGGTCCAGAGGTAGTTTAGCATTCCACACAGTTCAGAGACAGAGAGAGGTGAGGCAACTTGCAATGGCTAGTCCAGGAAGAGGAAGACCCAACTTGTGTACAAGTCTGGCTTTTCAGCATTGTTCAGCAGAGTGAAGGAAGAACTTGCAAGCCCAGGGTAGGTGTGACAGGCTGGTCGGTGCTGGTGCAAAAGGCTGGCCTGCATTGCTGGTCGTACCAAAAAAGCTGGCACTGAGACAGACTGGTTGAGTGACACAGACACCTGCTCCTCCTGGACAAGGCCAGGCTCAGATTACCCTCTCTGCTGAATGTGTGTGCATGTGTGTGGCACAGTTAAAAAGGTTTAGAAGCAGTCAGTTCAAAACATGACACTGGACACTGCGCCTTCTGAATATTTTTGATTTTGTTTGATGGTTTAATTATGTGTGGTGTCCACAGTGTCAAAAATTTCAACTTGATATAAGACAAATGGTATTGTGCAAAAAATCTTGTTAATGAAAAATCTGGAATTAAATATAGTTTTGTTTGACTGGGAGCATAGAGCATATACAGTGGAGGAAATAATTATTTGACCCCTCGCTGATTTAGTAAATTTGTCCAATGACAAAGAAATGAAAAGTCTCAGAACAGTATCATTTTAATGGTAGGTTTATTTTAACAGTGACAGA
>JBBPDA010000021.1:26932-44820 GCA_037974385.1 Arnoldichthys spilopterus | reverse complement strand
GCGGGCAGCTACCAACAGCGCCCGGGGAGCAGTGTAGTGGGACGGTACCTTGCTCAAGGGTACCTCAGTAGTGCCCTTCCAGTCGCAAAGGCAGCGTCCTAACCACTAGGCCACCACTGCCCTATATCAAGCAAGGACAAAATTTCCAATTGCTGTACTACTACAATCAGTATCCTCAATTCCAAAATAATTAAATAGTGTATTTAAAAGGAAAAGTAATGTAACACAGTGGTAAACATGCATCTGTCCCAAAATGTATGGAGTGTGTTGCAGCCATCAAATTCTAAATTTGTGTATGTTTACAAAATACAAATAAGTTGGTCAGTAAAACTATTGAAAATATTCTCAGCAAGAGATGCAGAGAAGCAGACAGACTGCAGCCTGTAATTGTGAACTACAAAGTGTACATGTTTCACTGATCAATTGATATTAGAAGCATTACGGCAGAGTAGGAAAAGCTGACTATGTTTAACTTTACACTGGAGCTAACTCTTTCTCTAAAACCTACCTGTGAATGTGGGGGGTTGATGCTTATCAGGGTTTGCTGTGGAACAAGGGAAAAAAAAGTCAAGAGTAATGAAAAGCAAAACAGAGTCCAAATGTGAACTAATGTTAGCAACAAACCTGTTTCTCACTTCCACTTAAAAATGGCTTCACGGTGGAAAGAAACTTAAGAGCACGGTTCCATAGTGTGACAGACTTGGGAAAAAGGGAAGCTCTAAATGAGCTAGTTTCGCTCTAGCTTACATAGCTTACATGTAGATTAGTCATTGTAAAGTATAAGTGGCACAGATTCTTTAAAAATGGGGAAAGTACCTTTTAGGCAGAAATGGAAATACCCATGTCATAGTGTAAACAAATAATGCATTAAGGACACATCAATTTGAAGACTGGAGGCTTCCCAGTGATGTACAGTGTTCATGTTCTCATTTGAAATCTAATGATTCTGTCTACTCAGTTTCATGATAATATTTAACTATTAAGTTTTTTGTGATGAATGTACTTGCAAAGAAAGAAAGCTAATTCTGCTGAAAGATTTTTATTTTTGTTTTTTAATTCACTCACCTACTATATGACATTTTCCTATCTGATTTGTACTGGGTGAGATAAAATTTGGCAAATGTGACATTAGATCTGCCAAAGAACCAAACAGCAGTAAGTTTATATCATCTGCAGTGGAAGTGGGAACTGACTTTGAGAAGACCATATGTTCAATTAACCATATAGAATAATCTGGGTTATCTCTGGCTTTATTAATGATATAGTAATACTAATATATTTAATAGTAATAGTAACTATAATGATGGATCTGTTACATATGAGCTTCTCCTTACAACCCAACCAAAACTGAAATTGCAGATTGTTTGCAGTTCAAGTTGTCTTTTTATTCCCCAGAACACATTTTCTGGTCCACCTTAAATTACCTCCTTGCACTACCAACATTTAGTTTAGGAAAAGTATACCCAGACAAACAAAGATAGCAGACTAGCTAATTAACTGATTCTTTTTTGACATAAATGTCCATAACAGTTACTTTGCAACATAATTAACACTTTAAACCAAGCTGGCAAGAATTTCAAGTGCTTTACATCAGAAACACAAGCTTAAAAACAACAAACAAAAAGTAGCTCATATGCCACATGACTTTTCTTCTGCTTCTCAGTTTGTACTGAATCACAGGATCAATGAATTCTCTTACAAAAGCTTTTTAGTTAAGACTTACAAGAGTCAAAATGAAAATGAACTGCCATTCCTTACCAATCTCAACATTAGCTGCCTCTGACCAAATCTCCTCCAAATCATTTGAGATTGCGCAGAGATATGAACCAGCATTATCAGCATTTACATTTCTTATCTAAAAAAAGAAAAAGCAAGTTTGCTTTTAGTCTCACGATGAATCACTACACTTTCAAGTCAAAACAAACTGTAAATATTAACCAAGACCCTAGGTTTTTATGTTTATAGGTTATTGAATGTGTTTACAGTTGGCAGAAAATATCCACTTTGCTCTAACTTCATTGTACACATTGTGTCTTCCCATGTCTCATCCTACCTCAAGGATTTCTCTGTTTTCCTTTGGTAAGAGATAGCCATTGTGGTACCACTGATACTGTGGAGAGGGCATGCCAAGAGCTGCACAGCTTTGAGTAAACAGGTCTCCTTGCTGTACAATTTGTGATGTTGGCTGGACTATGATAAAGGGTTCCCCTCTCCATGCAGGTGGGACACCTAAATATCATGTATAAGGTAAAATGCAAGGCAACTTCAATAGCAAAGAACTGCAGCCTAATAAGCCTGCTTGTGCTTACAGACAGAGAGGACACTGAGCCAAAACATGACCTAATGAGGAGATGTTTTAGTACTGCATGCTATTTAGGCAGTGCCAAGTAATAATTATGCCAGACTGAAAGCATCAAAAGGACATATTTGGAAAGTGCCCCTTGGGACAAATATGGAGATACAAAGTATGTACCTGGGGAGTTTAACACCTTCACTTTGACCCACTTTGTGAAGACATAGTTGCAGTATAGGTCGCTCACTCTGCAAATGTACTTCTCTGATTTCTGAAGAGAAATGCAAAGCTTGCTTTCTGTGCCTTGTTCCACCTAAAATGACCCAGCAAAACAGGTGTCAGTCCACTGTGTTTGTGAAGCAAATGATATAGTTTTCAAAAGCAACTTCAGACAAACTCACAAACCTCTTCTTGCTGACCATCAAACCACTGGTACCTCAAAGGACCTGTGCCCGTGGCTTGAACACTCAGCATCACTGGGTACTTTTGTGGAACACACACAGACTTGGGCTGCTGTACAATGACAATTTCTACTGGTACACAGAGAAGGAAAATCATTACAGTGATGGAGTTTAGCCCCAATAGGATGTAATGCTGGAAGAGCTTGCAATTCAATTAACTCTGTAGTCCAGCTGACAAGTTTCTCTTAAGAATAAACAAAGAAGCATCACACACCAACTTTCATGACTGTCGGACCATTTTTAACAACGTGGAAGGGCCTTGACCACAGTGGTAGTGCTCTGTTTGGGCAGTAAGGCATCTTTTTATTATCTGCTGAACAAAGAAAACATATTAAATGACCAATGGGATAAATGCAAATAATGGTAAGAGGAAAGAAGGAGAGAAACACTTCTTTCCTTTCAGAATATAGAGTGCCACCACATTAATGCCTAGCAACATCCAATCAAAACATAATCTCCATTTTTAAAGCTTTAAGGATATACCACTGCCAGCTTCTGGCTCTCTTACGTTTAGTTTTTCAAACTACGAGATATTAGAAATAATCATAACCCTTAAAAAACACTAACTTGTTCGCAGTGCTTTTCGTTAGTCAAAAACAGCCAAATACTTCAACCACTTTCAGTCTCCTCGACCTGCAGTTTCTGCTTCACACACGAGCCACTTCAAATCATTACTTAACAGCCACAGACGAGAGGCCAGAACTTTCTCCTGAGTATGGTCAGCCTCAGCAGCAAAGTCGTACTTCAGAACAACATACAATTTGCTCGTGATGCGAGTCAACTAAAAGAAAAAAATGCTTAAAATCGATGTACTTCCCGGAACAACGGGATCCTCCCACTACCGCAATGTGTAGAATATTTGAACCGCGAGATCCAGAGTAGCCGAGTTCCTGGCTCTTTACACGGACAACAGATCTGCAATTCTCGTACAAATTATTATTCGTCGACAAACCCCATAGACCACACACACACCCATAGCGTATATAATATATATACAATTATATAGCTATATATATAACTATAACTATATATTTATATAATATAAATTATAAAATTTTACACATTATACGGAATAAAGTTATACTGTTCCCAGTTATAATGTGTTCGAATAAGAACTATGTTTGTTTAATGTTTATTCATTTATTCTATATTTTTTCCAGCTATTATTTGCTTAAAACTTTGTTTTTGGATTGACAAAATAGTTGGAGGCATCTATTGAATAACATACTGATATCTACAAACACTCCTGGCAGTATGGCAGGCAATTTTATGATGAGCTACCAGAAATACTTCTCTAACAGGACTGAAGAAGCTTCAATTCAATTCATTTTAGTTTTATTTATATAGCAGCTTCACATGTCAGTGCTGTCATAAAACCTTTTATTCCTAAAACAGCAGTTTTGCAGAAGAGAAAAACATCCTCAATTAAATGTATGTTCATGTAAAAAATAATTGACTTAATTTCATGTTGTATTATGCCTATTTATCAGGAAATTGTCACACAATATAAAACTACCATTTTGATGATACATTTTGTTATGAAATGCTGACATGTGTTTTATGGTTGCTCATCATGAAATTGCCTGAAATAATGCCAAGAATGTGTAAAGATGGCATCATGGCATATGTATGTTATCAGACAGATGTCTTTACCTTTATACTAAAATTAAAGTAAGTAAAATAGTATGTTAAAAAGAATGCTAACCTTGAGAAGGTTCACTGAGTGTGTCTAAAACTTTGAATAGTATTGTCTATCCCCTGAATTGTGGGGTTTTTTGGTTTGTTTTCATTTTTTATTATATAATATGTCATCAGCTATATCATCAGTATGCCAGTATGACAAATTCTTATTATGAGTACATATAGAATACAATATGGTACACCCCTAATGCCAGTACCCAACGTTTTTCATGTACATATCTGCCAATGGGGGATAATTGGGTAATTGGGACAAGAAATACCTGTATTACAAAAATATAACTTGCATTATATAAGCTTAATGAGAAAACAAAGTGTTTTAGCATAGTATTACAGGTCCAACAAAATTTTTTGAGAGCTCAATTAATGCATTATTAAATAATGGTATTTATCAATTATCTGTACAATTTTTATATTTTTTCAAGCAGATTCTTAATATGTTTCTAATATCTGAGATAAAAAGTACTTTTTGTGAGTGTGTGTTGCATGCATGTTTTTTAAAAACATAATTAAAAAAAAAATCATTTTAAAGATAAATTCATATTTAGACGTGACATAAATAGTGTGACTGCTTTTTATATTTGTTTGGGTAACAACATTTCAAGCATTTAAGCATAGGCCTGAAGATCAAAGTGTCTTTATGCTTATGAAAAACAGATTTAGCCAGGCAAGTCTACATTCTGTAGAATACATTAAGCTCAAAATACAGTATATGTATAATTTGAATTTTTGTTGTTGTTTTTTTTACTTTTCTTTTAATACAAACAATTCTATTTTCACCTGAGAATGTTTATACTGAAAATATATATTTTTGTTACTGAAGTAGAATTTCGAATAAGGTTGAGTGTAGCAGGTAAATCTTTTTCTAAGACTATGATGATATTGCATGTGCCTGCCTTGCCTGGTGTACTTGGTATTCGTGGGAGGGTGTAACCAGAGCCCTTTTATGTTTGGAAAATGAAGCAACAGGGCTAGACTAGTGGCCAAGATTGTTGACTTTGGGAGAGTGCTCAGGCTACTGAGTGGCAGGATCATCTGAGGGGGGTGTCCTAATTAAGCCCCAGGCCCTGCATTTAGCTAGGCCACAGTCCAGTCCTCTGGTAAAACAAATCCCCCCACTGTCTGTGGATAAACCCCTGTCTATGCATTTAGCTACAAGTAAGCATTTAGACTGGTCCATCACTGGTCCTTTTGGACTCCAGTTGCCTGATACTGGATCAGTCCTCTCTTAACACGCCATGATGTGGGATATCTTAAAAAATTGCTTAGGCCATGTAATTTTGAGATTCCCTGTGATCCATGGCTGTCAATAAGGTTGTGATCCAACCTCTTCCTCTTCCATGGAGTCTCCTTGCAAGTGACTTTGGAGCAATGGCTAGATTCGGAAAATGTGATGTGCTCTAGCGCCTATTTGTAGGCCTTCTATAAATAGGGCCCTTCTGGCACCACATGCTTGACTATGACTGACAATTGCAGTGCTCTGCTACAGGGACAGCAGACTCCAAGGACTGGGAAAAACAGACAAATGGTGAGTATGTATGCTAGAATGTCAGATTTAGTCAGTAATTATTTTTCTGTTCAAAAGTAAATTTCTGTGTTTGTGAACTAACCATCTTTTGAGGACTAAACAGGTCCCGAGCCAACTAACTTCTATTTATAACATTCTAAAGAGCTTGTACTGACAAAAATTGTGTAGAATATTTCTTAATCGTTGTCTTATTTATCTTTTTATTTATTTATCTTAATAGTTCTATAATGTTTACAGGTTTATACCAATGATGAAATAACATAATGAACCTTGTCTTTTCTTTTCAGTGGCTCTTAAGTCAGTAGAGTGGTGTGTTTTCATATATGAGCTTTGGCTTTAAAAACACCAAAGCCTGGTTTTATTCTACAGAAACAGGAATAGGAACAGTGCAAGCCAAGCCAGTGCTTTCTGTTGGACTATAAATCCCAGACTTTTCTTGCTTATACAATGACATCTCGAAGACCCATGATTCGCTCCTACTCAGGCAACGGGAGATCGGGCAGCCAAAATGGGGAAGATGTCCCTTCACCACGTTTGGACAGCCGCAACTACCTCTCCAATGTCAGGCCTGAAAACAGGTAGGGGAACTTTTTTTTCTGTTCCTGCTTTGGTCAGTTTGGCAGAACAGATGTGTGTCACCAGTCTAGTTATTTTAATTCAGCCAGTAGGGAGGTTAATATAAATTCAAGGGGTATTTTATTTTAAGTAAATGAGTTACACTTCTATTGACTTTTTAATATATATGTTACAATATAAATAAATACACTGACATAAAACTAAATGGATGTTTTTTAGTTACATTTCTTTGCATACTTTATTATACATTACAATTTATACTTTATTATGTGTAATAATTATGATAATTCCTATGCAGCTGATCATCCAGACACAGTACTGATGTCATCTTGCAAAAATACCTTGGCATAAGAAATCTAAAATTTAGTATTCAGTAGTTCCCATTTTGAGAAAAATATGATTATTGTTAAGTAATTATATCTGGAGAAAGTTTCATAGTGTATTGGCAGAAAATTTTGATTGTTATAAGAAATTCCTTATCTGTCAATATAGAAAGAGAAGTTACATAAAATAAAGAAAAAAAATTCTGGAAGTAGATTAATCTTGTAATGTTAAATAATCTTATTGTACTTTTATACTCTTATCACATGATGAGAAATATTAGATATATTGACTACATTTAAGATATGATTTTAATTGTCAAGGTATTATTTCTGTAGTACATAATGCTGAAGGATATAACATATTTACCAGCATCTGTTAGTAATCGCATAGTAGTTCATAACTACACTAAACGGCTCATAGCCCACCAATAAAAGAGTTATCTTGTCTGGTGAAATAATCTTGTATCTTGTCAATAAAAGTAAATTGTCATAATCCATTGGCTGATCATTTCCTTTGTTCCAAGAAATAATGCTTAAAACAAGTTCAGTTATCTGCCAGTAAAATAAGACAATTTTACTAACATTTTTAAAAGTATAGATACCAAAATTAATAAATAGATTAACCACATTTTTACAGCAAACTGATAAGGGGAACTAAATATGTTTAAGATGATTTGACTTGACAAGATAGACTTGTTATTTTGGTTGACCTCATTGATATTTTAAATTCAATATAAACTGCTAAGTTTTGCAAAATAATGCAGAGAAATAATGTATAGAATACAGAATTTAATGTTTCATGTCTTATGAGTTGCTTTTGGTGTGCCTCTTCTTTAAATAGCTACTCAACTCACAGGTTTTCAAACTACAAACCATCGAGGTAAAACAAACTTTTACAAGAAATCAGTCTCAAACTAATGGCACGTCTAACAATGTAACTCCTCCTACCCCCCATTTATTTATTTTGTTTGCAGTTCCATAAAAGCAGAGATTTTGGTTTGGTTTTCAAAGTGTACATTGTAAAAAGCTTTCAGTTCCCCCTACTGAAGCACTGATCTGTGAAAAAAATCCCTTATGAATGCTAAGGAGTTTGCAGTCACAACTATAAAGAATGCTTTCACATGCTGCTGAAGATTTTAATATGTTCTCAGTTTTTTTAAGTCACTAAGCAAGTCTTCCTTTCCAGAGCAATCTATATCAATAATTACATTATTAATAAAACATTCCCTTTTTTCTGTTTTAAGTCTATGTACTGAATGTTGATTGACCATATGATTTATTGATCTATCTCATCTCTGGTGCTGACTAGTTTTAAAACAATGACTTCAACAATGAATGCACCATCTCATGTGTTGATCACTTTTTGCGAGCCCTCCAATTTCCATTTTCAGGAGTACATTTTGTACTGTTATGGCTCAGCTGACTGAGGAGACCCAGCCATGTTTTGAGACTACGCTCAAGTCCAAGGCAGTATCTGAGGCCTGCAATGTGAAATTCACCTGTGTGGTTACAGGTACACTACTGCTACCAGTAAATAATTTTTTTGTTTGTTTGTTTACACAGAAGCTACTGACTGAAGGACAACATTCACAAACACCTAAAATCAGACCTAACCAGTTGCTATATTAATTTATGGCAACAAAATCAAGAACTGCCTTGTCATCTTTAAAACGATCATTCTTAATCCACTCTGTATAAACACTGTTTAAAGTGTGAAATGAAGCCTGAAAAACATTTACAATTTCTAATATTATTCTCACAGGTTACCCTGTCCCTGAGCTGACCTGGTATAAAGATGATATGGAACTAGACAGATACTGTGGGCTTCCCAAATATGAAATTTTTCGCAATGGAAAAACTCATACACTCCATATCTACAAGTATGTTACTTAAGTTGACTTTTGTCGAGCATTGGCAAAACCTGACTGTGTTGTGAATTTGCTGACTGTAAAGTTTCTTTCTTTGTAGCTGTACAACTGAGGATGCAGCGATCTATCAGGCCTCAGCCAGGAACAGTAAGGGTATCGTCTCCTGTTCTGGCGTTTTAGAGGTGGGTGCTATGAATGAGTTCATGATCCATCAGAGGTTTTTTGCCAAGCTCAAGCAAAAGGCTGATTTAAAACGACGAGAACTAGAAGAGAGTAGGCGCCGAGGCAAGGAAAATATCCATCATGAACATCTGGGCATTAGTCAGGACCGTATTTTCAGGAAACGCAGATTGCCCGAAGGTCCAATACTCAGCTCCCTTACTGCAGAGCAGGATGGAGAAGAAAGTGCGGCCAAAGAAAAGGTAATCACTGAGGAGCAGCCAGTAGTTGTTGAGGAGGAGGTGAATGGGCTTTTCAAAGAAACCCATGAATTCTCCAATGTAAGTCAAGAAAATTACATTCAGCAGCTCAACCATGTCCATGACAAGGAGGACACAAGTGATATAAAGCAGGCCACCAAAGAAATGCTAAATAGAAAGAAGATTAGGATCTCCAATGGATTTGATGAGACCTTTAACACCCAGCCTAACCAAGACACTGGTGGAGGAGGGGATACATCTGAGGGAATGAGCTTGGCAAAGTACCTGGCAGAATCTTTGCAATCCCAAGCTGCAAAGGAACAGCAAAAGACCCAGGAACCAGAGATCACAGACTCTGACACTGACACCAACCAAGAAAAAGAAACAAAAACAAAAAAGGTGCTTGAGAGGGAGAGGATGAAAGCAGAAGAGAAAGATAAGGAGCAAGAACAATCCAGAGAAAGAGAGCAAGAAAGGTCAAGGGAAAAAGAGAGTGAAAGGGCGACACAGCTTGTGCTTGAACACAGAGCTGCACCCTTATCTGAGGTCCAATCCCCCACTCACAAAGAGTCTGAGCAACAACACAAGTCTGCACTCAGCACAGTATTTCACTCCCTAAAGGGCATATTCTTTGGCAAGAGCAAGAAATCGTCTGAGACAGCAGATGCCTCAAAGAAATTCTGTGACATAAGTGGTGAAAAAGACCTCCCTCTTATTGGTCCAGAACCACATCCGCATCCCCCACAAACACAACCACAAGAGTCGTACAATACATTAGAGCTCTGTGGCATGCCCGTAGAACAGTCAGAAGCAATGGGGGTGGATCAGCCTAATCAAACTGGAGACCTATATTTTAATAAGGAGTCTCCCCAGCAACTACCATGCTCATTACAGCTTACATCTGAGATGGTGACCTTGGACTGGAAAAGTCATAGTCATGGATTTACAACTGATAAAACACAGGATATCTCACCAACTCCTGAGACAAATTCTGATACTCAAGTGAGCAGTTCTCAAGAACAAGAAGACCAGAAAACCACTGTAGAGAAAGTGAGCAGAGAGGCACTGTCCATGAGCCACTGGTTGCCACATACTGAGGTGAGTTTATTGCTCCTCCTCTGCTATCACATTGCTGTCCATCTGCAGTGGCTACATCATAGCAGGCAAGCACTTGAGAACTATTTTTAGATTCTATGTTTGTGTGACGAGACTTGCGTCAACCCCAGATCAAGATGGCACAAGCTAAGAACCCATAATACACAGAGATTAAGCTCCACTGCATGAATATTAATGAATGTTTTTAATGAGTTTTATCTCAACTGCTTTTTCTTGGCATTGAGATTTACAGCACTAAACCCCATTGGCAATACTTCAAAGTTTTGTATACTACCAAATCCTAATTTTCATGAAATATTCCCAATGAAAAGCTTTTTTTAAAAATTATGATTATTACTTACATAGTTATTAAAATAAACATTTAGAAAAAATTTTTTTAAAGCCTTCTGGCCCTTTAAGGCCCAGCTTTCACCAGAGGGATGTATGTGTGTGGGAGGGGATAGTATGTGGGGCTTTCTTTCACCTTATCTAGACCGGTGAGAGTGTGAGTTTCAGTGCGTCAGTAACACTCCAGCACACAATTTGAAGGCACAACAACAAAACCAGAAGTGCTAATCTGCCAGATTTTACACTGTAATATTAAAAAACATCCTAAAAGAGTATTTACATCCTAAGTGGTCACTTAAATTGCATAGCCAGTAGTAAGTGCAAGCAATACTATCGTATCAAATTGGTGGTGATTATATGTAATCAAAATGCCATGTTTAATTTCATATTTGTTGAAAAACTTGCCATTAAGAATAACAACTGCAGAAGTAATAAAAAAAAACATCTTCGTGATGTTGTAGGTACACAGTATTTATTTATTGTTTATATAAACAAGAACTTACATTGGTCAGCACAAGTTGTAATGAGCCCAAGTTAACATTGTCTCAGTCTTTCCATTTAGAGACTGAGAGCAAAAGTAGCAGAGTTGTAAAAGCTGATCCTCACATCCTTGCCTTAGGAACCACTATCTAGCCAGCCCACATATTATGACTGACTTTGCAAGGCACTATTGGCATTATAGATAGTTGGCTAACCAACTGAAAAATATATTTCACCACTGGTAAAAATCAATAACCTTTGTATGGACAACAAGCATTGTATGGAAACAAACTAGTTCATTTTTAAAATCAACTTTCAGATTAGGGAATGGTAATGTTATGCAAATCTTGTGAGTATGTTTTTGTCCATTTTCATGATAATGACAGAATAAGTCTTATGAGTAAAATCAAGACAACTAAAATTTCAGGTAGTTTTGTATTTACTTAAATTTATTAAATTTATCTCATTTATTCTCATTCAACTGTATGATTAAATAATGTTTGAATATGTTTATTTGATCATTTAAATTTTTTTCCTTGTAAAAATTAATAAAGTATACATTTTTTTTATTCTTGCATACATTTCAAGTCCCCAAGTACACTATGGTTTAGAGCCCCTAACTGTTCAGAAACGCCCCTGAATGGAAGTGACACCTCCTTACATTGTTTAGATTCCCACTCTCTGTGTCTTAAAATAAACCTCTTTCTCAGCTGTATGTAAGGCAGTCACACCATATGATGGCTATTCATTTATAAATACCAATGTTATCCGATATTATATATTTTTTATTATAATGTTGTAATGCCATGGCATGCTTAAACCATATATACAGTGCAATTCAAAAGTAAATGGACAGCATCAAATTTTTTGTTGTTTCTGGGTGGGCAATATGACTATATTTTACCATATCAAGAGTAATTACATCACAATACAGGAAAATAAAATTCATTATAGTGAATTATTTTGTATTTTTTACACATGACATTTCATGGATTATTCTGTCTGTTCCAATGTATCATATTTCAGAAAATGATTATGATGCACATCATGACTCATGAAAACAATGCATTGTATATTATTATTTACCGTATTACAATTTAAGTAAACTGGACTTAAAATGTAACAACAATTAAGAGGTTAGAAATGAAGTAACAACTGCATCATGTTTTGGTAAAGAGGTAACACAGTCCTTCTAGAAATAAGCTCCTCATTTTAGGGGGTCATGAGTACTAATAGACAAATACAACATGCTTAGTACTTGGGCAATTCTCATGTGATAATTTATGCTATGCTAGTAAGGTATTTGATTGTCTCACAACAATATATTTATAGATAGGCATTTTGGGGGGGAGGGGGGTTATCTTTCAAAGTTACACAAAATTGCAACCGATTTATACCCATTCTTTTTTTAATCTCTATAAGAGTTTAAGATAATTTTTTTAGTCCCAGTGTGCATGTGGGCACAAACACACAAACAATGAAGAAAGGTTATCAGAATAAAAAGACAAAGATACTCCAAAATGCTAAGTTAACAACATGTACTGTCTTATGCAAATGTTTGGCCATGATAAATAACAGATTTTGGTGGTTTTGTAATTGAAAAGATGTTAACACATTCTCTCTAGGAAAAGGGGAAAAAACACAATATTTTCAGCAAACATTGATGCATAGTTACTTTTTACTTTTTCAATAAATTGAACAAAAATAAAAAAATAAACATCATTATGCCACTGTGCAAAAGTTTGGGCACCCTAAGAGTTCCAAAGTCTCAGATTCTATTTACAAGGTTTTAGACCTTAATCAGCTCGTTAGATCTGATGCATAGCAATAGCTATCATTAGTAAATGTCAGCTGTATCAAATTTCAAAGCTTTACAAATACTCTGACTCTTCAAACATTGTGCATACACTTGTGGACACTCAACAACCAAGGGTTCCTCTAAGCAGCTGTAAGACTCTGTAAATGAAAGTTATTGATGCCCGCAGTGCAGGAGAACGCTACAAGAAGATAGCAAAGCGTTGTCAGCTTGCAGTTTCCACAGGGAAAATGTAATTAAGAGATGGCAGTTCAGGGGAAGTGTGGAGGTCAAGATGAGATCTGGAAGACCAAAAAAACTCTTGGAGAAAACTGTTTGTATGCTGGTCAGAAAGACAAATCAAAACCCACATTTGACTGCAAAAATCCTGCAGAAACATTTAGCAGACTCAGTGGTGGTGCACCATTCCACTGTGCAGCGATGCTTGCACAGACAAAAGCCAGCAGAAAAAAAACTTACCTGCATCCCCATCATAAAATCCAATGTCTGAAGTATGCAACAGAATATCTACAGAAGCCTGATGCATTTTGAAAACAAGTGCTCTGGACTGAAGAAGTTAAAATAGAACTATTTGGCCACAATCTGCAAAGGTATGTTTGGAGAAAAAAAAAAGGAGCAGTATTTCATGAAAAGAACACCTTGCCAACTATTAAGCATGGGGGTGGATCTATCATGCTTTGGGGTTGTGTTGCAGCCAGTGGCACAGTAAACATTGCATGGGTGAAAGGAAGAATGGATTCCACTAAATACCAGCAAATTCTGGAAGCAAACATCACACCATCTGTAAAAAAGCTGAAGCTGAAAGGAGGATGGCTTCTTCAACAGGACAATGAGCCTAAACATACCTCGAAATTCACCATGGACTACCTCAAGAGACACAAGCTGAAGGTTTTGGAATGGCCATTACAGTTTGATGGCCAACATTTGTGGGTAGATCTTAAAAGAGCTGTGCATGCAAGACAAACAAAAAATATTACAGAACTAGAAACCTTTTGCAAGGAAGAATGAGAGAAAATCCCAATTACAAGAATTGAAAGATTTTTAGCTGGCTATAAAAAGCGTTTGCAAGCTGTGTATATCTGTCAGAGAAGCTGTTACTAAGTACTGATTATGTAGGGTGTCCAAACTT
Source organism: Arnoldichthys spilopterus (assembly GCA_037974385.1). Lineage (NCBI taxonomy): Eukaryota > Metazoa > Chordata > Actinopteri > Characiformes > Lepidarchidae > Arnoldichthys > Arnoldichthys spilopterus. The sequence continues at coordinate 30,786 of JBBPDA010000021.1, read as the reverse complement.
TTGCAGAGTGCCACAATAATGTTTTCTTATTTTTTATTTTTGTTCAATTTATGGCATAAAAAGTAACTATGCATCACTGTTTGCTGAAAATATTGTGCATTTTTTTCAATTTCCTAGAGAGACTGTGTTTACATCTTTTCAATTGAAAAATGACCAAAATCTGTTATTTATCAAGGGGTGGCCAAACTTTTGCATATGACTGTAAATCCAATAAAGATGTTTTCTTTGTGCTTAATGGGATATCAGCAGAAATTGCAGCAAAGAAAATGCTCCAGACAACATTTTTTTGACACCACCTAAAATATATCAGACAGAGTCATGAAACCCTGTGTGGATTTGCTATACAAGATATGGCTTGTGGTTGGTAAATCTTTGCTATAAAAGTATTTCCCAACCAGAAGCCATATCTTGTTTCTTTTAGTTGAGCCCGTACATGGTTTTTCATCCACAGCTTCTGGTTGGGAAATATTTTTATAGTCATTTCAGTGTAAAAATTTATGTATCCCAGGACTGCTGATGTATCTTCCCTGTGCAAACAGGCCCCAGTCTGTGGTGTCAAAACATCAATACTTCCTGAGTTAATCAGAGCCAGGGAGATGTGGTCAGAGAGTCCTAGGTGTGCAGATGGTTTTGTCTTAAATGCTCCTGGTGTGTTTGTATAAACCTGGTCCAGTATGTTGCTTTCCTTTGTCGGAAAGTTACCATTTTTGTGAAATTTGATCCAATAACAATCCCATCTGGGTGCAAGGTCATCTGGTTTTTAATAGCCTCATGCAGCTTATCTAGTGCTCATTTAGCATTTGCGTAGGTAGGCAATTAAAGAGCCAAGTCTGTTTTTATAAGTAATATTGTAGTTAGGGAAAATGGTTGATACTTTGCCATTAGGAATTCCAGATCCACAGAATAGTGCTTTTCAAAAATGTGAACAACACACCTCATCTTTGTTTCTGCCAGAGTCCTCCAGCCAGTGAATTCAATTGCGGAATCAGTAAAAAAAAGCTATTGAACAAGGACTCTGTGATGCCAATCACACAGCTGTTGATATTGTTTGAAGTAATCTAAAGTTATATATCTCATTCATGAGTAATCTGTAGTTGGCTAAAACAAGGCTGGCCTGTGAGTGTTGGCTTGCAGCTTTGTGCTAGTGTCTGCTCACTTTTTCCACCTTTTTAGCGTTAACACATTTTTGACATGCAAATGAAGTCTGTAACTGAAAGTCACACTTGAGTAGAAGTACAGATACTCTACCAAACAGCGACTTTGGTAGAAGTTCAAGTCACCGACTAGAAAGCTACTCAAGTAAAAGTCTTAAAGTATCTAGCATTAATTGTACTAACAGAATTACTAAATGAAAAATAAGTTAAGTACATTCTCCCAAATCATACTTAACTAGTTAGTTAAGTCGTGTTACTTCCTTACTATACAACACTGGTTGTTTTGTATTATCAGATTGGACAGTTCACTTTGTCGCCTCACAGCGAGAAGGTCCTGGGTTCGATTGGATTCTTTAAAATTTAAAAAGTATTTCTTAAACCATGGCCGTCGAAACAGAGAAGTTGTGTTTGGTTTCACGGTAGATCGACAAGCTGCCCTAATACTTGCCTTTCCCACCCGATTTAACATTTTAGCCCTACATTACCTATAATGCTTTGCTCTTAAGGAAACCCATTCTAGCTTCTATAGAAAACGCATAACTGCGATTGCTTAAAAATGCATTGTTAGTAATGTAGTGCAAAAGCGGTTGGAATAAGGTCAGAAAATAGGTGGGAAAAGAAATTGAGAAGCCGTTGAGCTGCCAGTGTTCCTAAATTTTTTTCCCTACCAGTAGCATAAAACTATAGAACACATTGTAATTTCTCACAATATTTATTGGAATAAGAAATGAACAGCAATTATGACAACATATACGTGCATCTTTTTGCAAACTGTAGGTATTGCAACCCTTGTGAATTAATATAATGAAAGAAAATAACGAATACTGTTCTGAACTCCAAGGCTAGCATGCATTCAGAACGCACTTAAACACACATGTGCATGATGTGGTTTGAGCTATGCAATGCTGCACAGTCATGAGTTAGCAAAGTAAACAACAAGAAGCTGAGCACTATGTGGAGCACCAGTGATCAGTGTGGTGGTGCTGGGGGTGTTGTTTCCAATTCTGAATGACTGAGGTCTCTCAGTCAAGAAGTCCAGGACCCAATTACAGAGAGAGGTGTTCAGGCCCAGCAGGCTCAGCTTTTCAGTCAGGTGTTGGGGAATAACTTGAATGAACAGCATTTACACATATGTGTCCTTCTTGTCCAGATGAGAGAGGGCCAGATGAAGTGTGGTGACTATCGCATCATCTGCTGAACGGTTTTGACAGTATACGAACTGCAGGGGGTCCAGTGAAGGGGGCAGCTGTATCTTGATGTGCCTCATGACGAGCCTCTCGAAGCACTTCATGATGATGGGAGTGAGTGCAACAGGGTGCTAGTCATTGAGGCAGGACACTGGGGACTTCTTTGTGACAGGAACAGTGGTCATAGTCTTGATGTATGTTGGAACAGTGGCTTTACTCAGTGAGATGTTGAAGATGTCAGAGAGAACACCTGCCAGCTGGTCTACAGCTAAGGTGGAAAGGTGGTCAATAGAAACTGATTCAGTCAATAACATTTCCTCATCAAATCTGTTTGGAAATACCTACACCATCTATCATTTATAAAGTGATCTATCATCACTACTAGAATGCCATTCTTGAAAGAAACATTTCCTTTTATTAAACAAAAATACAATTTATTCTCACGCAAACGTCAGTAAGGCTGAAACAAGTGGAGTTAGGAGGCTCCGTCTTCGAGCCGCTGACATTGCTGCCCGTCGCTCCTTGGCTCCCCCTGGATGTCACGGGCACCGCTTGTCTCCCCTTGGATGTCGCGGGTGCTGCTTTGCTCCCCCTGGACGTCACGGGCACCGCCTGGCTCCCCCTGGACGTCGCTGACGTCACCGGGGAACCGCCTTCGCACCTTTTGGGCACAGGACGTGTTTGTGTGTAGCCACGCCCCCCAGCTGTGTCCCATGTCCCATGCCCACTTTTTATTTTACCAAACAAATGAACACAAAACTCTTTAAACAATTTGTTCCCAATATTTACCAGAATTACCTAAATAAGCCCCTTTCACAAAAAAGAGGATACATTTATATAGGGATATGTTTACAGGTAATGTTCAGCCTTGTATTATGCAGCGTTTTTGCCTGGTTTCTATTACTATTAAAAACCACAGTGAAGAAATGTATTAGCCCACACAAGCAGTACAGCCCACCTTTCTACAGTTCTACAGTCCACCTTGACACGTCCATGCTCTCCGTCATGTTTTATTCTTTTTTTAGCTCAAATGAATGTCTCCCGCCTCTTTCCTCATGTCCTGCACTCTCACTGGCTGTATCTCACTAGCAACTGGTCCAGATATTTAGCAGGCTAGACTAGTTATTTTACTGTTTACACATAAACATTGTTAGTCATCAATTAAATGTGTAATCACACTCAACTGAGTGCTTTTTTGTTTTTGCCTGTTTTCTGGAGACCTTTTTTTTAAAAAAAAATTTAAAAACTACTTGTGCTCTCTGTTTCAACTTATCAGAAAACTATTATGATATATATTCTGTATCATGAAAATGTTACCATCTTGCCCACATCTAATACATACTCATACCATCATTGTAAATGTAAATACTGATATTATAAAGATATTATTAACACTAGACTTATTGCATCATTGTGGGACAGATTTAATCACAGTCTTTGTAGTAGTAGTAGTAGTAGTAGTAGTAGTAGGTTTATTGTCATTTTCACAGTATACACAGTACACAGTAAAAAC
>JBBPDA010000021.1:0-12056 GCA_037974385.1 Arnoldichthys spilopterus | reverse complement strand
GCTCCTATTTAAGTGATTTCTTGATTAAAACAGGTGTGGCAGTAATCAGGCCTGGGGGTGGCTACAGAAATTGAACTGAATTGAAATTAAACTACAGTTAAGTTATTTTTTAACAAGGGGGCAATTACTTGTTCACACAGGGCCATGTAGATATGGAGTTTTTTTTCCCCCTAATAACGTAAACCTTAATTTAAAAACTGCATTTTGTGTTCAATTATGTTATCTTTTACTAATAGTTAACGGTTTTTGATGAGCAGTTTTGTGAAGTGTGACAAACATGCAAAGGAATAAGAAATCAGGAAGGGGGCACATAGTTTTTCACACCATTGTATAAACAAATAACAAATGCAGAAGTGAGTAGGCCTGTCTACAAGTCGATGGTTATATTTTTAATTTGCCCTTATAAGAGACCTTTCTGAAATTCCTCTGATTACTTTGTAATTGCATGCATTTGCATTTACATTTACATGTATTCATTTGGCTGACGCTTTTATCCAAAGTGACTTCCAGGACAGAGGAAACAATCAAGCATTTGCATTGAATAGATTAATACTGAAGGTGCTACAAGGAAGACCAACGCATTTGTTGTAGTTGTAAAACAAATAACAGACGCAACTACTATAATACATACATATGCCAAGTGCTTACAGTAACTACACACAGCAACTACTGCAATAAATACATATGCCAAGTGCGTATACTACTGCAGAGAGCAACTTCAATAAGTACATACATATGCCAGGTGCTTACACTACAGAGAACCGCTACAACAATGCATACATGTGCCAGGTGCTTACAAAAACTACTACAATATAACAGTTGACAAGTGCTACAGTAAAAACTACAGTAAAGACTAACTGGAACATTATTTTCTGGATGACCTCTGGTAGGTTATCGGGTAGCAATGCTTCATATGTGACCACTAGGCTTATGTGCTGAGGTGGCTGCGGAACAGTTAAGTCTTGAGTCGCCAAAATAATCTTTTACAAAGAACGATGAAATAACAATTTAATCACCCCACCCCCCTTCAGAAATTTTAGTCAGGCATACATACGGCCGTTCCGACATCTCGCTAAGGTTGGGACGCTTTTGAAATAAACTGCCATGTTCACGCATGACAATATTGAGACGCATTTTTGTTACTACGCGGTTATTTCTATAACACGTTACTCAGTGTTATCAGAGTCTGGTCCGATAGAAGACTCCGCTGGGTTAGTGGTAACATTTTTCTTTCCGTTTCTGGGGTCCTGATGTTTCATGCAGCTAGCTTGCTGGTCTGCTGGACAGACAGGAAAAGTAGGGAGATTAGCAACGGCGCCAGGCGAATGTAAACAATACGCATTTCATACGTGCGATAAACAGACTGACAAGCCTTGTTGGGTTTTATACGTTTCTTAAAACGACTTTTCAACCAACGGTTTCTAATTCGAACAGTAAAACCTGTCATATGGTGCCTTTTAAAACAGCAGCTAAACGTTACTGCCAAGCTAACCAGCTATTGACAGACTCGATAAGTGCTAGCTCGCTAACTTTGGACAAGGTGTTTTCCTGTGTAGCACAATAAGCTGAATACATAATGCATGTTAAACAAAGCAACTGATAGTTTGGGATTTGCAATGAAGTACAACATATTGCCTACAACGTAATCCCTGCCCGGCTTTATATCAATATAACTATGCGGCTACTAAAACTTGGCCCGGTACCTTTGACTGAAATACTACACCAACACATTGCTAGTTAGCTAGTACCAAATAGCCAAAGTTGACAACGATCAAACGTTATGAAAAGTCCATGTTTTAATATTGTACTCGGTTAAAGTAACGTGCTAGCATTTGTAGTTATTTTGCTCGTTAGCAAGCTAGCTTGTTTGTGTGGCTGTGCCACCAGCCTGCTAGCTAATCGACAACATTTCTAAACGCTTGTTTATTGTGCCACCAAGCAGTGCAGTTGCTGGTAACCCAGGAACTACTGTCACCTTCTACACCAGGTCTACAATGCCCCCTTTGTCCTTAGCATCCATGCTGAGAAAGGCGTCTTTCTGTACATGGTGGAACACCGTTAGAAGTGCTAGTTGTTATGGGTCTACCTAAAATAGTCTGTTGGAGGTAAAGAAAGTGAACTGGGAAATCGCTGATGGATACGCTGAACCTCATGGAGCGGCAGCGATGAAGAGTCAAGAATCAAATGGTAACTATTCAGGTCATGTATGTAATCAGATTTGGCGTACTTTACAGTCAGCAGAATTTCTTTCAGTTCTTGAAACGTTTGGCTAGAGGTTTTGGTTAAACCAGTGGTTCTCAGTTCTGATCCATGAGTACCACTGCCCTACATAGTTAAGTGCTTTCTTTTTAAGCACATCCAGTTCAACCTCATTACCTATGATTGCACCAGGTGTGCCGGAGCAAGGAAAAAACTAGAGGTAGAAGTGCCAATTGTATTGAAAAGTACCGAGTTAAACCATTTCATATAAATGATTATTGGTTACATTTCTGTTTTGTCAGTTATCTGAAAGATATCAGTCATGGGTGACATGAAGACTCCTGATTTTGATGACCTCTTGGCTGCCTTTGACATCCCTGATGCCACCAGTCTGGATGCCAAAGAGGCCATTCAGGAGAGTCAGGATGAGACAGAGGGCCACTTTAAACACTCAGAACTGTGCTCTGACACTCCAGTTTCAATTCCTCACCCAGCAACTACATCAGATGCTCCAGCTGTTAGTGTTATAGTAAAAAACACTAATCGTCAGGACTCTTATGAGCCCCTTATGGAAAAAGAGAACTCACAATTGGAACATCTGTTGCAAAATGGGTTTAGGGGTTCTTCTGGCCCCCCTGAAACACATCTTGGCAATTATACCATGTTGGATACGTCACCTCTGAATGGAGACTGTTCGAGCAGTTTCTTTGAAAAATGTCCTGTGGCTTACATGAAAGAAAAGGTTCTACCTGTCTCAAAGTCAGTGCTGGACTTCAGTCCTGTGTCCAGCCCAGAAGCAGAAGTAATTCTGAGCAATATTAATAATAACCGTCCATGCCGTAGGGATTCATATTTCTTGAATGACTCACTGTTTGTGTCTGCAGATACCCCTATTTCAGACAATCATGGAAAGTCACAAGCATGCAGTTCAATTGCCAAGTGCTATAAGAAAGATTCTGATTCTGATACCATATTTCACAGAAATGGGACTTTAGATTGTTGTGAAAAAGATCAAGTGAAAAAAATATGCGATCCAGTGACAATGGATGATTCCCTTGATGCTACAACAAGTGCATACCCAACTCCAGAAACCAACCCGTCCTCTCCTCATACATGTGTCAAAACCCAGACCTCCAAACTTTCATCTTGCCTTGATGCATTGGTGGCTTTGAATGCAAAAAAAGATCAGAATGAGCAAACAAAATCAAAAGACATGTCATTGGCTCAAAAAGAAATTACGAAGTTTAGTCCCAAAGTGCCCATATCACCAAGTCCTTTTGAAGTAGTTAAACGGTTAATTAAACAACCTGGTAGCCCTGTGAGTGTATGTAGTGACAGCAGTAGAAAAGCATTTCCTGCTGTAGTTGCTGGCTCCCCTCCAGGCATACCAAGAGTCAGAATAAAGACAATCAAAACCTCATGTGGACAAATCAAACGGACTGTTACTAGCATTTTTCCTGATTCTGAACTGGAAGACCTCCAGTCACCCTTTGGGTCATCTCCTTCTCAGTCGTCCATGGAAGATGCCTTCTCAAAAACATTGCCTCAGAGTCAATCCCACGATATCAAAAGTGAAGTTATTTTTGAGAATGCAAAACAGGAGTCCTCAAAGACAACTCTCTTGGGTCACATGTCTGCAAGTTATAAAGCCATTAAAAGCTCAAAGAAATCACAGTCCCCAAACACTAGTTCTGGACTGAAAAAAACTAAGCCAGCAAATACACAGAAGAAGGTATCTCTCTCTCAAACCAGCTGCTCTGTTAATCTAAGTTACCTTCCCAAGGCATTACATTTAGCCAATTTAAATCTAGTCCCACACAGTGTCGCTGCTTCAGTTACAGCACGGTCCTCTATCCACAGGCAGGACCATTCCCACCTGCCGCCTCCCACAGCATGCAGCAGTGTACCTTTAGTTCACCAAGTTAAAAAATCATCCCCAAACACACGTGCCATTGTACCCAATACTGCTGCTGGAACTTTAAACAAGCTGTTGAATTACTCAAATCCTGTGCCAACTTATGTGCCCAATCTGAGTCCACCACCTGACAGCAATATCAAGCTCCCAGCTCATGGCTACTGCTGCCTAGAGTGTGGCGATTCATTCGGACTTGAGAAGAGCCTTGCTTTTCATCACAGTAGACGAAGTGTACATATTGAAGTGACCTGCATGCACTGCTCAAAAACTCTTGTGTTCTACAACAGGTGTGCACTCCTAGCACATGCTCGAGATCACAAGAATAAAGGCATGATGATGCAGTGCTCTCAGCTGTTCATGAAACCCCTTGCTGTTGGTCAGATGTTGATGCCTGCTAAGCTTGAGCACTCCCCATCGTATATAACTCAAGGGAGACGCACTGAGCAGTCATCCAAATACCAAGCTGTCATGCCTCTCTATCCTGATAAAGTTGTCCATTATGGACTTAAATGCTTAGAATGCAATAAACAGATGTCTGATTATACAGCACTAGCAGGTCACTACCAAAGGTCATCCACAGAGTCTGAGTGTTTGGTGAGTATCACTTTGATGTGATTATATTTCACTAAAGTGGTTCATGGCAACTTTAACCATTTCTAAATGAAAAAAATAAGTGAGAGGTATTTGTCTTTGCATTGGTGGTGGGTGACTTGTGGGGGTTTGTTCAAAACAGATGTGCATGGTTTGTACAATGCTGCTCCCAAACAAGTGCAGCTACAGAGCCCACCAGCGGATCCACATCCACAAGTCCCCGTTCTGCTGCCCTGAATGTGGAGCTGTCAGTCGCTCTATGGACTTTCAGAAGCATGTGAAGGAGAACTGCCTTCACTATGCACGGAAAGTTGGTCACTCGTAAGTAACCCAGACTGTGAATAGCTTAAAAAAATTTCTAACTTGATGAATGTTTTAAACATTGCTTTCTTGCTGTTTATGGTTATATTTTTTTATTTAAATTTGTATTTTTCTGTCCCAGGTGTCTGCATTGTAAGACGCTCTTCATCTCACTTCCTTTACTAAAGAGTCATATAGAAGAGAAACATTGTGAGGTCTTCTTTAAGTGCACCATCTGTCCTGTTGCTTTCAAATCATCTGATGGCTGCCTCATGCATGTGAAGAGTAAGCATGGTGGCAGTGAACCTTCATATCAGTAAGTGGGTCTTTTAGTCCTCTCGTTTCAGACCCCATCAGTGTTCTCACTGAAACAATTTCCCAAGAGCAATAACAAAAAGAATAGGCATGTTACTTATAGTTATTACAGAGACTGGTCACATATAATGGTTAATACATAATTCCCAGGAGTAGAAATCTTATTCCTCCTGTGCTTTTGCAGGCTGATCCACAAGTGCTCCTGTGAAACTGTTTTTAAGAAGAAACAGCTATTGTATCAACATCTCCATCAGCGTACATGTACATTCAGGTGTCCTGAGTGCTCATCTTTATTTATGCAAAAATTAGCCTTGATGCAACACTTTAAGGTTTGTAGTTCATCTAAAAGCGTGGGTTTATATACTTTTGTCAGTGTAATGGCATGGAATGCTACTAAAACCAGAACACACATTGCTTTGGTTTATGCAGGGATTTCATGGAAGTGTCTTCAGTGATGAAACAAAAAAATGGCAAAGGTTTGAGGCAGAATTAGCTTCACATAATCTGAATAGCCTGTCAGCAAACCACCAGACAAAGCTAACCAAGCCCAGTAATGGGGCCATCAAAGAGGTTAGGGATTGCTTGACATTGCAGAAGTCTGGTAGTATGAAAAACACTGGCTGGACTTGTGGAGAATGTCTTCTGTGGGTGCCAGACAGAGAGACCTATATCAATCATATGAAGACCAGTCATGGCAAGGTGAGGACTGCTTTTCTGATTTTTGGGTGAAACTGCAGTGCTTTATTTTTGTATTAATATTGGTAATGATTGGATGCTTGTAAATGGCTTCTAGAGTTTTTGCCTAGACCTGGAGCATTTTAAAGTTTCCTTTTCTTTAGTCAGTGAAAAGGAATCCTTGCTGGCTGTGTGAAAAGTCCTTTAATTCTTCCACAAGTATTAGACGACACATTCGTAATGACCATGATGCCAAGAAGAAAATTTACACATACACATGCTGGTAAGATAAAGCTCCTGAGCAGTATATTCATTAAAGAAGATATTGGATTTTTTTTATAGTCGCTCCTATATATGCATAAATGTCTACCTATACCAATTTGAAATGTGGATTTTTTTTTTTTTTACAGAAATCCTTATTTTCAGTAAGTTGGGATCATGTAAATATGGAGAAAATTTGTAGTCCCTATAGACCAGTAACTGGTCTAAATACATATAAGAGGTTTAGAAGAGAGTGGTTACAACATCAAAATAATACATTTTCTAAATCATACAAATCATTACATCTATGCCAAAACTATGTACATGTAAATTCAAACATGATTGAATACAGTAATGCTAATAAGTGAGAAATAACTGGGATTGAGATCAATTATAAATATTTACTCATGGGATTGTGTATTTAAATGTAAATTAAAATGGATGCTTCATGTCCTTTTTACCAATATTTTAAATCTTCTTTGCTAGTATGCGTCATGTCAGCTGCCATTTGTCTTCACCTTGTAAATTTCCAAAAGGTATTGCACGAATGAAAGGATGACTTTCACCCAGCTTGCCCTGCTGAAAAACCATCTCAGCTTAATGCATGGAATCAAGAACCAAGATTTCAGTCTCATTGCCAAGTTAGGATCTCAAGAGTCAAGTAAAGCCATTAAGCTGGTAAGTGCAAACTGTTTTTCTGTAGAATATAATCTTCAATTGCTTAAATAATCTCTGTGCTTGAAGAACCGAGTCAATAAGTTCCATATAGCCATACACCTTTATATTTGGAGTGTCATAGACAGGGTCCAAAATAAGCATGTGACTCCTCCAAATGAGTCAAAATCTATGTTGGTGAATAAAATAAATTGTCAATCACCATTGGTTGCTAAAGTAGGCTTTCACTACAAATGTTCATGAATATTTAAAACTAATTATTTGATTGACCCACAATGACCACCACTGCTATTGCTTGTGATCACATCTAAACTGAAAGTGAACACATTCAAGCACCACAATGAAATGGGACCTCTGCATTTAACCTATCAAACATGCACACGTGAATCAGCGGGCAGCTATCAACAGTGCCAGGGGAGCAGTGTAGTGGGACAGTACCTTGCTCAAGTGTACCTCAGTGGTGCCCAGGCTGGGACTTGAACCTGCAACCTTCAGGTCCCCAGGGCAATGTCCTAACCACTAGGCCACCACTAAGTGCTCAGATTGTATGCAAGTATGTGCTGTGCTAGTACAAACTCTGTCTTTTTCAAGAGAGTGCAGATATGAGTTGTCTGTGTTTTTACTTGTTTTCCTTGACTCTTCCTTTGTTTTTTTGCTAAGCACTCTCAAACTCCATACTGAAGGCTTCATTTTATGAAACGCTAGTCTGAGAGTGAGTAATGTGGATTTCAAAGTAGGCTGTGTTACTCCTAGGGGCCTAAGAGAGCTGCAGCAAAGGGTAGCAGTCAGGCAGTAGACAGTGGGACATCAGATGCCACTCCTGCCAAACGTCTGAAGCCCCTTTTCCGGTGCGCCAAATGTGGCCTCACCACGGAGGACTCGGAGCAGTTCCAAGAACACATACCTCAACACAAGACCGACATCGGCACACCTCAGTGCCAGCACTGTGGCCTTTGTTTCACATCACAGCTGGCACTCAGCAGGCATCTCTACATTGTTCATAAGGTGAAGGAGCCCGAAGAACAGGAAGTGAACAAAGAGGACTTGTCAGATCTTGAAGGCACAGTGATGCAGGAAGAGGAGGTACCAGTGAACAAACAGTGTAAGAGTCAACATAGACTTACTTCACAAGACAAATCTGACTCATGCACAGAAGGGGAGCCTTCTGAATTTCAGACTGAAACGTGCCATGAGACACTCAAATCAGTGGATAGTACTTTTCATTTTGACAGCAAAGTTCAGACTTTAAGTGAAACTTGTGTGGAGGAAGGAAAGGGGTAACAAATCTGTTCAGTCAAGAGCTGCTACACATCACAGGTTTTCAGAGTGAATAATGGCTGGACATGCTCTCCACCAGTATAGTATATACAGCAGATAAATGTAATATCAAAATACATTGCCTTACAGTGAAATACATATTTATCTTAAGTCTTGAGCTAATGAACTATTTAGAATAAGTAGTGTAAAAAAATCAGTGCATCAAATTCATGGAATAATGCAGTGGTGTTCATGCAATTAATTTTTCCTTTTTTCTCCTCACACTTCTTTCCCTCTTTATCCTGTTCATGAATGTGGATAATCCTAATTTATTTCAATTTACCTTCAAATCATAATAGTGTAATAATGTTTTTTCTATGGAGCAAAGTGTATGTGTTTGGCACTGCAACATATATCAAATGTATATTTGGTACATTACACCACTGGCTTGTCCAAATTAAATGTTGTTTGAATTTAATACTGTATTTAAAAGATATGCTGGACAGTCATGCAGCACTTTGACCATTTATAGAGTTATCAAATATGTCATAAGGGCAAATCACATGGGAAGTGGGGTACCTTTAAATAGCCATAGAAGGAATGTTAGGTGGTGCTTAAAGTAGCCATAGAAATTGCTGTCTCTGAGAAAAGGACAGCTTGATGAGTCTGGGATTTTTTCAGATTCCACTGAGCCTCTTTCTGTAAGGAACTATAGATAATTAACAGTGTTGCTGCTGGAAATCAGTATTGTTACTTTAAGAGATCATATGGTTACTACAGAAAGGTATTCACATAAACACAGGTATCTGCACTCAGAGAAGATATATTTTCATATTCATTCCATTAAGTAGTTCCACTAGCATTTGTATTTAATGAGCCATTCTTACAATCAAAAAAGCACTTTTGTAAATTCATATATGGAGTAACAGAAACTTGTTAATAACTTACTCAGACACCACTCTTGTGAAACAGTATATGTTTAGCATGTTTTATGTTCTGGGCCTTCATAATTGTAGTTTGTCCTTTTTGTTATTTACTAATTAATGACTGATTAAAACTATGTTCTGTCTGTTTCCTTTCTGCTTCCACTTTACCCAGTTAGTAGTTTCATTCATGCATAACTTCATGTCAGACTTAAGCTGAATGAAACAGTTTTAGAATGTAATTTAGGAAAGAAGCAAAGATTCATAGTAAATGACCATGGAAATTACTTTGGTTGAATGACGGGTCTTAACAGAAAGTCTTTCAAGATTACATGCATAGATGTGGCCATTAGAAAATTTAGAAAAATAAGTAAGAAAGAACCTCCACAAAGCATAGTTTTGAGTTATGCACTAAAACGACACAAAGGCTAGAAAGCGCCAAACTGACTTTTGACATGACAAATGACTAACCTGCAACTGTAAATGAACAGTCAACAGATTTTTGAGAAAAATGGAGGGTTTCAATTGATGTCAAAATCTCAGTGTAATTGCTGAGATCTAAAAGTCATTAAGAGTAGTTTGATGTGAAATTGGCAGTGATTATCAAATAGTTGAGAATCTCCAAAACCATAGGGCTAGCTGGGCTAACTTGGTGGCCTATGAAACGTTTGTAAATATTTTAATAAAATCGAATATGGCAGTTGCATCCAAAAGATTGATATGACAAATTGCCATATCTTGTCATTAGTACCCCCCCCCCCGAACACAAAATGCGTAAGTTATATAAGGCAAAGGCATAGATCATTATTTGCCAAATCTCATTGATCAAATGAAACCTGATTTTTTTTGTGCTTCCTCAGAATGGAGTACAGAGTCCATTTAACAAGTCAGGTTCTGTTACATCAAATGGTTGCTGAGCACATTTGTGTTTGGTGGCTGCATACAAATTTGATTGGCTTAACCAATTTGGTTACAAAATTTGGTATATTTTAAAAATGTAATAAAAACAAAATCTGTGATATGTTTTTTCATGTGAATTTTTATTTAACTGACAAAAGTACAAAGAAAAGATTTTCAGTAGTTTTACTGACTAACTTTTTTTTAATTTAGAATTTGATGACTGCAGCACACTCAAGTAAGGTTGCGACAGAGGCATTACCATTGTGTTACATCACCTTTCCTTTAGATTACACTTTTTTTTTAATAGTTTTGGAACTGAGGATTCTAATTGTAGTAGTTTTAAAGCTGGATATTTTGGCCATTCATATTCAATATAAGACTTTATCTGCTCAACAGTCTGTGGTCACAGTTGTCTGATCTCTGAAGTTCCATACATTCAATAGGAGATAGATAAGCACATGCACTCTTCCTCTATGAATCCACACTGTTGGCACAGGGTTCCACAGTCTTTTGGTCCATCTGAGATTGAGTTCAGCCCCACAGAATTTACTGGCTTTTCTGTATGGAGTTGATGCGTGGCTTCCTCCTTGTGTGATACAGTTTCAAGTTGGATTTCTGGTACTCCTGAGCCCAGGTGGCTATATTTGTCACAGTGCTGCCTGAGGACTGAAAGTCTTTTCACAAATAATATGTACAGTAAATGTTGGAAAATTTAAATTCTCTACAATAATGTGTTAAGAAATGTTTTTTTTAATTGACTAACAACTCTCATGAATTTTAGAATACGTCATGACCCATCCTTGCTTGTAAAGACTGAGCCTTTGATTGATGCTACTTTTATACCCAATCATAGTACCTCACCTGCTACTAATTATTGCTCTTAATGTAGAATCCTACAAACTGGTGTTGACATGAATTAACATATCACATATGTTTGTTTTTATTGCATTTTGGAAAATATCCCACATTTTCAGAAATGAGAAAATAATTCCATGGCAAGTTACCAACATACTAAATTATAACCATATGGTTCTAGGGGCTGTCATAGACATCCTAGCCAGAAGAAAAATGGAAAAAGAAGAAAAGCAGAACCAAAATGGGGTTCTATGTACTCTGTGCTTTCCACCCAGTAAATCTATCTACTGTTATTGCTTTATTACGCCCTGTCATGTACCTCGATCATTTATGGATTTAAAAAAATAATTAAGGCCAAAATCTTATCTCAAACTACTGTAAAGTAATATTTCATGTATTATGCAATATTTTTGTAACCATTCTGTGCAATGTCTTTCTGTAAGGTCGCTATTATAGGACACTTAAATGTTTAGACGTGTGGTTCCTATCACCACTGCTGTGAACTATGTTTAAGTTTCTCTACAACATTTTCCATCAGATCCCTCTAAATGACTTTAAGAGTTTTAATTGTTTAAATGTTGGAATTTTAGGTCGGTCCATAATCGATGTGGGGTTTTTACCTTATAAAGCGGTACTGATTTTCTTTATAGTAAACTGAAACACGTAGCTGCGTGCTCTTATTTTACGTTTCATAACGATTTCCTCCGGATGCTACACCACAGGAAGTTGCCGGGCTCTAACACGGCAGCGTTTAATCAATAACTTTTTATATAGAAAGATTTTTTCCTGATAACCCTTAAATAGTTTAACGGATTATAGGTCCAACACATAAACCCTTTTCAACGAGAAAATGCTCTCTTTAGACTTTCTGGACGATGTTCGACGGATGAATAAGCGCCAGGTGGGTATGCTGCTGCTGCTTGCTAGCGGCGATAGCAAAAAGCTTAAGTCTTACAACACGTCATCTCAATGTTTCATCGCCTCGTTTCCCTTTTGTGCACAAATTCAAATATTTATTCTTGCTTCTTTCATTTCGGCTGCACAAAATTGACAAATGCATTTATTTAACATTTATTTGAAGCTGGACTGGGATACAGGTTGCAAAAGAGGAAGCTGGCAAGATAAGCCTCGCTAAGAGTAATAGCTAGCCATCTGTTGTTCTCGCTTGGTAAAAATGCATGTGGCTTGGC
>JBBPDA010000019.1:20801124-20816476 GCA_037974385.1 Arnoldichthys spilopterus | reverse complement strand
CTGGATCAATAAAGTATCTATCTATCTATCTATCTATCTATCTATCTATCTATCTATCTATCTATCTATCTATCTATTTATGTATGTATGTATGTATGTATGATATAAAGGTAGTAGTGCAATGCAGCTTGATGTGAATGAGGCTGCATAGAAACAGACCAGTCTAAGCATCAGAACTGGACCACTGAGCAATGGCAGAAGGTGGCTTGGTCTGACAATTCACGCCTTATATAAATTATATTACCTGGGGAACACATGGCGCCAGGATAGCTTTACTATGGGGAAAATGTAAGCCAGCAGAGGCAATTTTCTGTTTTCAGTTTTATGTGAAAATACTCACTCATTCACTCTTCATGGTAAAGGTACAGTATTCCCTATTGACAGTGGACTTGGTCAGCAGAATAATGCACACTGCCAGACAGCAAACATTGTTCAGGAATGTTTTGAGGAACATAACAAAGATTTAAAGGTGTTGACTTGGCATCTAAAGGCCCCTAATCTTAATCTGACTGAGCATCTGCGAGTTGTGCTGGATAATATAGTCCAGTCTGTGGAGGCCACACCTCATAACTTGCAGGACTTTTTGATCAGACATATGGTTTATGCATAGCAAGTTTTTTTTTTTTTCCAATAGGAATAAATGGGTGGAAAGGTTTGTGTGGCTCACTCTTATCAACATGATGTGCTGCATCAATATGTTGTAATTTCTTTTTACTATAAACGTTTTTGCTGTGTTGAATTTGCAGTTTTTCAATCTCATTTCTGGACAAGTTGGCAGATTTTGTAAAATTCAATAAAAAAATAGTTAAATCCTAAGCTTTTATTTCACTGACAAATTTCATAATGACTTTTGCCTGAACAACTTAAATTTGTAAAATAAACAGATTTTGAATTTGATTTTTGAAAAATCTACAACATTAGGACCGAGACAAAAAAAAAAAGTTTATAGAATATTAAAAATTACTCTTTTTTTGTTTTATGTTTTATTATGACTGGGTAGCATCCACCAAAGGCTCACTGCAAGCAAAGCAGATGGAAAGAATTCCATCAAGAAACGTGTGAAAAGATTCACTGAACCCATAGACACAAAGTGTGTGTGCTTGATTGAACTGACAGCAGGTCATTAGGACATCTCCTATTGAAAATGAATGGCACATCATGATGAAAAGAATCAGACAATGGCCACCACAGACTATTGAGCAGCTAAAGTCTTGTATCAAGCATGAATGAACAAAAAATTGTATAACTAAAAGGAAAGGTGATGGTAAACATACCTCTGTGACACCTTTTTTGAATGTGTTGTAGGCATCAAATTCTACATTTGTTAATATTTACACAATGCATTTAAGTTGGCCAGTGAAAACCTTGGACATCTTTTCTTTGTACTTTTGTCAGTTAAGTAAAGGTTTAAAAAGTTATAAATCACAGTTTTACTGCATTTTACAAAATTTCCCAACTTTTCCAGAAATGGGGTTTGTACACTATAATCCATTTTTGTGCTAGACAGTTATAAACTTCAGGAAGAATGAAAACCAAATATGTCCAATTCCATTTGGGCCTTTTATACAGTATGTATAAAAAGTATGACTGTGATCTGTGATGAATTTGAAATGGTTTCAATATTGAATTCATGGAAGTGAGATGGCAATCTCTCCATAATTTGTCATTAATAAAAATCAGATGTAATTTTAAGAAAACAAGCCTACTGCAAACCTGCTCTAATAATTTGTTAAATAATTAACTCCAAATAAGCCTGAGGTTAGCCCAAACTTAGCTTGCTAACACATGCTAATGTTGCTTTGGGTCTGCCAGTGTTTGGGATCTATGGTTTTGGACCCATGCTCACATGAGTCTTACATTTGATCAAGCAATGGTGAAATGCTGGGAAACTTTAGCCTACTGCAACCGCATCATACAGAAATACAACCTCTTCTGTGAGATTTAGCTAACAACAGTTTAATAGATAATTGTTAATAGTCCTTAAATCCTGGTTCACCTAAGTCAGATATCCTGATGATAATTTCTATTTCAGTGTTTTATTTGTTAACCATTCAGTGTCCATGTCCATCTCTCTTAGGCCTCTACATCTGCTTCATTAATGAGCTGGTGTTAGCAACAGCAGCATGTTAACATGAAGAGGAGAAAATAAAGGTCTGGCGAAGCCTCATCCTGCAGACAGCCTCAGAAATGATCTAATGTTGTTGTATTTTCTTATCCCAGCTTTGTCTTCTTTTCTTTGCAGTGGAGCTATGTGACTAATGTAGTGAACAAGTAATGGCATAATGCAAAATGTCTGGCTATTCACGCACTTGCCTTAACTTATATAGACTTCTTTATGTGCTTTCTTACACTGTATGACATGCTATCAGCTATGACAAAGGACAAAAATGTCACAGAGCTAAAAACAGTAGTTAGCAGCCATATTAAAGCCTGTACTTTGTCTTTAAAGAAAAAAAAGTATTAAGCATAAAGTGCCTGCACTGTGTAAAGCGCCTGCACACTGAATATATCTATTAAACTCTTAGTATCCATGCAGATAGACAGATTTAAGTGTTTGGATTTTTGAATACAAAATAAATGTGCACCATGAATAACCTGTAAAATATATTTGACTTTAAATCATGCTTTTCCAGTTAAAGACATCACAATGAACACAATTATAATGGTGATACAGTGCGCTTCATGGAAAGCAAAAAAATAAAAATAAAACTTTCTCTTAAACCGTCCTGCAAACATTTACACTGGTTGACATGTCTGTTCACAAATAAATCCATTTGCATCTTTCCCATTGAAGATCCACTATTTACTTTCTCTTTTTCCTGTCTTTATCTTTTACTGCCACAGTTAGCCAATACTGTACCAAATAATCCCTATGTGCAGTAGCTCTAGGTTTATTTATATTACTATTATACTTTTTCTTTATTGTCTTAATAGGACATACACAACACACTCAAAGCACAGAAATGGAAAGAGAGCAAGAAAGAGAGAGCGAGAGAGAACATAAGACCATGAGGACACAAACAAAAACAGCAACACCAGCAAACAAACAACCAACAAACAATAATACAAACATCCCAGTAGACATACACACATCATACACACAAACATCATGAATATATGAAGCTAATTGATAAAGCATCAGAACTGGAGTAACTGTCTTGGTAACTGCGGTAATTTCAGCAGAAGTAACCACAATAATAATCGGAACAGTAATATTATCAATTAAAAGGTGGAATTAATTATGAATTATTATTATTACTATTTCTATTTTTTTTACACATATATGAAGTCCATTGTCTCTAAAACCAGTCAAAGCAGAGTCCATCAGTCTGTGGGCTCCTGTCCAGTGCAACATCAAAGCAAACCCGCCGTAAAGGGGGTCAGTCCGACAAAGATCCTTGTCCACTTATCGCAGAGCAGTTTCTGAAGCTGTAAGTTTGGTCCGAAGCATTGTTTGGTCAAGGGTGTGGGGCAAGGTTCTTAGGAAGTATGTCAGTTAGAGTTTAACACTTACATCTTTTCTCTATCCTTAATAAAACATCACTGGTTATTCTTGCCTAAAGGCAGGTCAAAGCTGTGCGTTAGGGTGGGGGCAGTTGAACGTCAGTAACAGTTAAAAACTTTAATAAAAATCTTATTTTTTCTCCTTAGTGAAATCCAATGCAGGCCTGGGTCTAAGGGTGATGACCTTGGACCTCTATAAGCATGACCTTGGACCTCTATAGGCATGTTTCAAAGCTGTGCAGTGGGCTGGGGGGGGCCGGAGGTGGGTCGGGTCGAGTCAGGTACACTCTGCTCTCAGCTGCATTGTTGTTGCAGTTGAGCGTGACCGGAAGGCTCTGCTGTCGGGTCGGGTAACGTGATCGCGGTGGCCGCTGAGGAGGCAGAGAGGATGCAGGAAGTGGGCCGTGACGAAGAGCAACGCGGATATGGTTGTGGTTGGACCTCTCAGATTCGTCATCCACGTCTGTCTCGTCGATCAGCGGTATGCTGTGGCCAGAGTCGGTGATGATGAATTCAGGATGGGCCTGGAAGTCGTGAATGGAGCTGCGGGATTCCGGCTTTTCCATGCCATCATACAGCGAGCTACGGAAGGCTTTCACCACCCGGATCTACGGGTCAGCCGGGCAAATGGGAGGAAACCACGGGGAGGAAAGATCGAGGGGTCAGAGGGACAGAAAAGTGGAGAAAAGTTTAGTCCTCCTGCCATCAACCCTAATGGCCTAATCTGGCTGAGAAACTTTCACAGCAGTGACCTGGTCAATGTTCTTCTCAACCTGCTTTAACGTGTATGTTCACTTTCACTGCAAAACATTTATTAGGGTCCTTAAATGAAAGCAAACAAACAACAACAACAAATAAAAGATTTGGCTCTTAACAGCTTTCTGGAATTCAGCAAGGCCTGACACTTCAGAAGGTCAAAAGGTCAGGAAAACCTCCTAGGCCTCCAGGACGTATAAACTAAACCAGCTTCCATGAGCAAAATAAAAGTATTTTAATGGTCCTAAATGGAGCTTTTGCCCAAAAGCGTGCTACATTTGGTCTGTCAAAGCAGCCTTAGCCCCCTTGCATCTTGCAGCATCGCCGCTGCCACACGCACAGCTCACTGGCCTGTGATTTCTGTCCTGCTGGCTTTGGCTGACTGTGTGTAAGGCACTTGGCAGTGTGACACTCGCAAAAAGAAATACACATCAGAGGAGTGACAATCAACTAAAAAAAAAGGCAACATTAAAGGGAAAACAGACAGCCTGATGGTGGGGGAAACAATAACTTCCACTATTGCCAGTTGAAACAAATGACATAATGAGGGAAGACGACATGCAGCAGAATGACAATGCACACAAAATTAGAACAATGACTTGACAGGCCCACACTGTTACATGAAACAAATAAATGCACAAATTCCAATCCTCCATTACAGTGTACTCAGTACACACCATAACTAAATCCACCACACACACACACACACACACACAAAATACACAAAACATTCTGTGCTCAGCAGAGAATGAAATATACATGAAACACAGAAATGTACAACACACCACAATTACACAAAAAAAACAACAAAATAAATACATGCATATTATTCACATACTGTTGGAGAAACTCTGTCATACAGCAAGGACTGAACATTCTTTAAAGAACAGATTACATTGGTTAATGTTGGTATACTTTATTGATTTAACATTCGTTTCTGACGGTTCATTCATAATAGGTGATCTAGAGAGGATAAGAAATTTGCTTAAGCAACATTCACCCTCGCAAAGAAAGTCAAACCTCAGTGCAATTGAAATAAACTTGAACTATTATTAAAGGATTTTAACAGGGATGTTGGTCGCCATGTTTAAAAAAAAACTTACCCCTTCCACCCTCCTCAAGAGCATAAAAATGTCAGAGGAATGAATTCATGGGGCATATTTTCCCATGAACCCAAGCGCAAACCTCCTTAGTGGGTGCATTGCCCCCTTCATGCATGGCATGCAAGCACACATTCAAGAAGAGAAATCTTTTAAAACAGAAGAATAAAAAACGAAATTCATCCACGAAGTCCATTTCCATATCTTTGATCTTGTCATGTGCGTGTGTGCAAATGTGAGAGAATTTTGCTGCCTTGAATCTTCTTTTGTGAAAAGAAGAATGTGTGTGAAAAGAGGAGCATGCACACGGGCAGTGCAACATCTTCCAGCTGGCTTCATCTGCATGCACAGTGCGCACACACACACACTCACGCACACACACACTCAGCAATCAAAGCACAGAGCAGTCTGAGCGACTCAAAAGGCAACAGGATGAGAGAGAAGAAGGTTTACATGAACACACAACAAACATTGGAGCAGTTGATTTGTTTTTCCAAAGAGCCGAGTTTAATCACTGCTAAATTTAATGTGATGTACGTACATATACTGCCCTCAGTCTTTTTCAGTTGGATATTTTGCACTTGCGTTGTAAACATTTTGAGTATAAGGCCCACAACTCTTGATTATAAATGTCAAAAGTAAAACAAACCAAAAATGTGTCTTCACGTCTTGCTCTTTGCAGTGTGTCTACAGTCTAATGTCGGGAGCTGAATGGAAAAACAGAACAGGAACTGTGTTTGAATGGCTCTGCCCAAACACAAAATGTTCCAACCAATTGCGGTACACAAGAGGAAAAGGTTTAAATGAAATATGACAAGGTAGTGAGATTATGGGCCTGGACACATACTCAAATTAAACTAATGCAGACTATTAACTGCCTTATTTATTGAAAAAAAAATCATATAAATTCTAATTTATTGTTAAAAAGTGGCAACTATCTAGTATTTCTAGTTACATTTAACTTATAGCAACAGCACTAATTAACCTTACTTATTCACTAAATTAGCAGGCAAGCCACTACCTAATGTTCTGAGATTATTTTGCTTTAGCTTTCAATTTTAATAGCAATTTAAAGTTTTAAAGTTTTAATGTTAACTATCTTAATCTATATGTACTAGTTTCTAATATGTGATAACTTGCTAACAAAGTAACAATGGCTAATTATGATTATAGTTAATGATAAAAAAAGGTTGTTACAAAAATACAATGTCTCAAGGGGAAATGCTAAAATAAGAAAAAATAATTACATTTAATTTATAGTGGTGATTTGGCCTCTAGTTGAAAAACAGAAGCTATAATATGCTAAGAAGCTTCATTAATAAGGAAGTTTCCTTTTATCTTAAGTGTTTGGAGGGAACACATATTCATTCACAAGTATATTCATAATACAGATTTTCCTGTAAGATTTGTACAAATAAAAGCGACATATTAGTTAAAAAAATCAAACTTTTATATCAAATGAGGGAACTGTCCTTGATGTAAAAACCTAAATCTACAGCTTTTATTTAGTTAGTTTTCTGTTTACTTTACAATAATTGCCTACTACTATATTACATTAAGCAGTGAGGCAAGGTTTGCCAATCTACATTTTGGCTAATCTTCCAGCATTCCAGAACAAACCAAAGCAAGAAAATAGTGCAGAAATGTTCTGTATAATGTTTACAGTTACTGTACGGAACATTTAACTGTATTCAATAAAATATTTTCTACATATAAAATGAAAAGGACTTCCTCATAACAGTAATTTTTAACTTCAATTTTCCATTTTCATTACAGTGCGCATGGAGACCATTGAGAGTCAATCATTACAGATCTATATTTAGGCAAATATTTGAGTGCTAGGGAATTTCGGAGTAAATCAATTAAAAAAATGTACTTCTGTACGGCCAACCAAAAGCAACAAACTCAGACGAACGTGGCAAAACCATAGAGATGGAGGAAACAGTGAATTTCTTTTTTAGATGTTTGTTCAGAGGAAGGAGGTGGACACAGGACAGAACAAGACAGAACAAACTTGAAATTAGCAAGAAAGAGAAGTAAGAAAAGAGAAAAGAAACTTGTTCTTTCAGTTCAGCAATAGAAGGAACTGAAGAGGGTTAGGTAAGGGGCTATGCTGCAGCGATATTGACTAGATTAAGGCACAAATCAGCCTGCTGCCACCTAGTGGAACATTTTATCACTGAGACAGATTCTTACACAAACAAATCCAAAATCAGCTTCACGTAGCATTTCCTCACTACAGGTTTACTAACACTAAATGGTCGTAATTCATTAGAAATGAATCAAAAGCAAACGAGGAGGAAAAGATTGTTATGATCAGGAAAACAACAGGAAGTAATAAGAAAAAAAAGTCAAATGAGAAAGTTTTCATATCAGTTTACAACTCAGAGCCTGCAAAAGGAGAAAGAGAAAAGCTCTTAACCCTTAGAAGTTGCAATTATTGCTGGCAGTAAAAGTTTGCTTTAATTTTACATTCACGTGAAACAAGCAAAGGATTGCTTTTTTAAACAACACATTTGTTTCTATGAGCAGATGAAGAGATCTTTTATTATGATGGTTATTGTTGTTCAGTTGTAAAACCTTGTTGCTTTACAAAAAAAAAATCTTATCAAATTTTAAAATGATTTTTAACATTAAAACAGACAAAAAATTAGAAGAACCTGCCGATACAATAAGTAAATCAGATAATGTGATTCAATATGTAATTATCGGTCATTAATGACACATATAAATCCAAACTTTTTAACATGTATGTATGTTAATCAGACTGAACATATAGCAGAACAGCAATAACTCTACACTTCTAAGGGTTAGGCAGTCCGAAAACAAAACGAAAAGTTAGAGCCAACAAGCATGCAACAGCAGAAAATTATGCATGTGCTCCTAAACAGGATAAAGAAAAGGTCAGCAAAGATTTCTGATCAAAAGCATCATGGGCTTATACTCGTCAGTTTACAACCATTGGTTAGTACATGACACTCATTTGTGTCTGCCATCACTTTATAAATTCGGTGGCAAGTGAAAAACTAACCAGCAGTAAAACCAGTGGAAATGGCGCGTAAGAGATGTGTACCTCTTCATGACTGAAATAAAAATTTATGTGGCTTTGGTGATAATTACTGAATGGGTGAATGGGTGTGGAAGGGCACAGAGAAAGAGAAGAGAAAGAAAAAGAGAGACTTAGAGAGAGAAAGAGAGTAAGGCTCGGAGAGAAATAAAGGCAGCTGAAAAAAAGCAGCAAAGCACAGAAATCCAGCCTGAGGATGATGAGGTAGTGAAGAAGGGACACGAGTGAAAACACAACCAGTGGAAAAGCGTGAGCACGGAACAAAAATGAACAGCGAGAAACAGAAAGAGAGAGTTCAGAGTGGTCCCTTTTTAATGTGCTCTTGCTCAAAAGGGACCACTCGTAGAAGGACGGAGTGACGGGTTTTCGATAGGAGCATCCTTGGCTCATTTTTGTTACATAATGTAGTGTTACGTGATCATTTGTGAAAAGTAATAATAATATTTGCAGTATTAATGTAACAAATATGAACTAAACTCTAAACTCTTCAAACTGGAATTATACTATATATATTTTCTTGCTCTGGTTCCTTTTTCTGACATCGTTTGCAGGTTCGAAAAGTAAACTTTTACAAGATCACAACAATGGCTGGGCAGGATCTGCTCAATAAAGTCTATGTTCATAATGACTTGATACTTTGCTCCTCTGCTAAGCTTACTGGAGCTAATACAGTGATGAAATGGGCCTTAAAAGGACAGGGAGATGGAGCGGTCAAGTCGACAAGGGCACCTTAAAAACAGTATTGAGTCAGTGGTCTACTCTCTCTCTTCTGCTCTCTCTCTCTTTCTCTTGCTCTCTCTCACACATTCAGCAGCCAAATCACAATTTGAGGGCAGGTAATCATGTGTGTGTATATGAGTAACTGTGTGTGCATGTGTGAGCATGTGTGTGTGCATGTGTAGGCTAGACATCTTCGTTGCATGAGTGTAGAGGCTCTGTGCCGTTTACAGTATTTTGGAACTCACTCCCGGGGGCACCAGTTGCATTAGCAGGAGATAGAACTAGGTGTGTGGGACTAGAAATATTGGTTACGTCATGGAGCTGGCTCAGCACGGAAGAGCGGCGTCTCACTGCACCCTGAAACGAACCACTTCTCTTGAAGGTGCTCACTACCTCCATCTGCGGGAAAGAGAGAGAAGCACATCACACACACACCCAGACACACACAAGCACACACGCTAGAATGAGCAACGTGGAAATGGATGGAACAGAATAATGAAAACACGTGAGGAGACTTTTCAGGCACATCTTTGTGGTGGAGTCTGTGATTGTGGATTTAAAGGGCCCATATTCTACATTTTTTTTTGTTTCTTTTCCCCAGAAGCCCGTATGCATGACCTCATTTCTGGGCTAAATTGCTGTAGGTTAAATGGGTAAAATGCAGTAAGATGGATGCGTGGGGCAAAACTGCTACATGCTGAATGGATAGGGTTAAACTGCTGCATGAGTAATGGGTGGGGCTAATCTGTAAATGAGTTAATTTAAGCTTAAAAAATAAAAGATAAAATAAAAAATAAAAGACTAAACTACTATAATCTAAATGGGCATGGGTAAACTACTGTATTTGGAATGGGTGGTGTTAAATAGCTTTATACTGAATAAGCAATCATATGTAAAGATGTTCATGGTTGTGACACGAGATTTTAAAATGTTACTGTAGGTTAGCGTCCATATATTGACTGTATGGGCTGTGGTGTGAATGGAAAGTTTACCAGTACTTATATAGGTCTTTAAAATTATATTTAAACAAATCAAAAATATTTTAATGTTCCATAATATGGGCTCTTTAAAGTAAAATTATATATCATACAGTGAGCTTTTGCAGGTGAAACAGCACTTTCATAGCCTAATAATAATGATAATACTTATTTTAATATTAATAATATGCAGGACAATAATTATTGTTAAAGCAAAAATAGCAGTGATGGGAATAGTTACCAGCACACGACACACCCAGAGTCAAAAAGAAAAAAGGGAGAGAAATAAACGGAGATGGAGAGTTGAGCGAGCAAAGAGAAAGAAGAGAAGAAAGAATTTACAACATAAACAAATAAGATAAACAAGTGATATTAAAGAGAGTTAATATCATTTTAAGTAAAGAAGAAAGAGGAAAAAGAAAGAAAGTCTGTTACTGAGACACAGGCAAAATTAAGGTCAATTCTTGAACACAGATTTGAGCAACACTACAAATAATTTTATATGCCTAAAAATATTTATTCTTGCACTGAAACAATATAAAAGTGGATGTTACAGGCAGACAGAGAGAAGCAATCCTGGGTTTACCTGAGTTTGGATGCGGTTGAGTCCCCTGAACCACAGGATTTGTCCCCGCCTTAGTTCTCTCTCTGCATGGTCAATTTCTTCCTCATCCTCTGCTAAATCTTCATCCATCATGTCATCAGGTGCTGGCCCATGCCCCGCCTCTTTCAGGCATTTCAGATGGCTGGTTGGCACAGAGGAAATCAACTGTATGCAAAAACAATCAATCAATCAATCAATCAATCAATAAATACATTTTACACATTAGTCATCCCAAAGGAAAATGTACTAATGTTATTAGCCACCTAATTTTCAGCAGTTGTCCCCATGTCATGTTATGAGCCAGAAATAATAATTAAAAAATATATATATAGGGGCCATTGTACCTAGGAGCTGTGTCCATCAACGTGCAGCTGTTTATGCTTTGACCTGAGGTAAGCAGGCTAACATTTCACACAATAAACACAATGTCTGTTTAATTCTTTGACCATATTAAAGTGTATCAGCTGAAATATACACTTTTCTATAAAACGTGCATTGGTGACATTTCTATATTGACTAGGGCCTAGATGTTATTGTAGTAAAAAATCTATATGCCCCTGATGATCTGTGTAAGAACCAATGTATTAGAGCATACTACCTGACCCCAGAGCAGCTCTCCAACTCCAACAAACAGACACCACAGCCACTGCTCCACATTCAGAGGAGAACAGCTAAACGGCTTGCCTCCAAACTGCACTATCACTATCTATAAACACACACAAATGATCACTGAACAATTTAAGGAGTACATCAGTGAAAAATCAAATTAAACCCATTTTCCTTTTAACATAACTGTAAGTTAATCAGCCAAGGCATGTTAAGCTTCGAGGATAATGCAAAGTAACTTGGTGGTATACTGCTATGTGTTTAAACTGGGGTTGCAAAATTCCAGGATTTTTCAAAGTTGGAAACTTTCCATGGGAATTAACGGGAATTAATAGGAATTAACTGTAATTTATGGGAATTAACGGGAATTAACCGAACATTTTCAAAGTTGAAGGTTGGGAACATGAAATATAGTTGGTAGAAAATATATTGTAGCATAATTTAGGCTAAAACAACCAGATTTAAAGCAAATACAGTTGAGTATCTACGTTATTTCTCAATCACAGGCACATAACATCCTACTTACTGCAGGGCTATTGAGGCCACACCCCCTACATGCACTGTGCATTTCTCCATCACATGCACAATGATTTCTAGAATTCTAGAAAACTATTAAATCAAAATGTATTCATACAGTAGCTAGCTAACTGGTAAACCAGATATGCTAAATGTACGCTAGCTAGTTCTATGCAACTGGCTGAAGCCTGATCCGACCAGCATGAAAGCACAAGCTGAAAGGAGTCATTAATGAGTTTTTGCACTTGTTACTGACAATGCTGCAAACATGAAGATTAACCATTGTCTGTGCTTCCCACTCTTAATAATCTCCAATTTGTAATATTTCCAAAATTCTCAACATAAAATTCCCATTGAAAGTTTCTGGAAATTGAATGGAAATTTGCTGGGAATTTTCTGCCCCTTTGCAACCCTTTGCAGTTAACACTGACAAAAGTACATTACACAGATAACACTAGAGCAGCCATCTTGAGGTCTGTACTTTTATCCATTTCAGTAGATAACTGAGGGAAGCAACCAACCATGTCTTGGATGACAGAAAATCATATTATTTTGTCTAAATATATATATTAAAGGTAAAGAATCAATTAAAATATTTTTAAAAAGTCAATGTGAAATATACCTGCACGACGAAAGTACCAAGCACAATGGTGCAGAAGATGGGATTAGAAAAAATCCCATCAAAAACGTTTCTCTCTCCGTGGATCTTGCGTGCATTTATTTCATTAAAGAGCTGCATCAGGACGAAGGTGTTGAAGATGATGGTGTAGTGTTCAGACGGAGGAGCATGTAAGGGAGCATCCCGGCCACTGTCTATATCAAATATTCTTTCACCTGAGGAGAGCAGAATGAACAGGGTGATGAATTAATTTCAGGGAAAGAATGCATGAATCAGCATGACTGGGTATACTGTGGTAGTTTAAAATTTTGCAATTACATAGTATTTGGTTATATAAAACCACTGTTGCTGCATATACACATACAAAATATTTTTAATAGGATGCTTGTACTGTCCAACATTTTAGCATTGGACAGTAACACAAGCTAATAGCCCACTGATTTGCACAAAGCAGCTCTGACTGTAGTGTGTGTGGTGTGTGTTCTGACCTTTGTCTGTCAGAGTCAGCATTTACTTTTTAAGTAGCTTTTCAGAAAGGCTTCCACATGCCCCAGTGAGCCTTGGGTGCCCATGGCCCTGTCTCCAATTCACCAGTTGTGCTTCTTTAAATCACTTTTAGTACTACTACTGCACACCTGGATCACTTTGCAAGACCTGCCGTTTTGGAGATCTTCAGACGCAGTCATCCACTCATCATAATAAGACCCTTGTCAAAGTAGATCAGATCCTTGTCCTATGTCAAGCACATCAGCTTCAAGAACTGAGTGTTTACTTGCTGTCTAATATATCCCACCACCCTGACAGGTGCAATAAACAATGTTATTCATTTACCTATCAATGGTTTTAATGTCATGGCTGATTGGTGTATATGTAAATATACTGTATATGAAGCTGTAACAAAGAAATAATGATAAATGGAGTGCTTCATTTAAATATTTTAAAAATTCACTGAATAAGGTAATAAAAACAATTACAAAACGGACAAAAAATGTCCAGGGTTATATTATAACCATTTCCATTGCTACACAACACCCATTTCCATGATCACACCTTCACCCTTTTTTGTGGTGAGCAGCTATGAGACGATGCCCCATTACACTAGTTAAAGTTCAGTCCAACCTTACATTGTTCCCTACACTTCTCAAACCAAAAGCCTCGTACCCACAAACAGCAGAGTGAAGATGATAATGAGCTGATACACTCCATGCCCCAGAATGTTCTTCATCATGGTTCTAGAGATGAGCGGGTTATTCCGACCATACGGTTTCCGCAGCAACAGAGCTTCAGTGGGCGGCTCAGTGGCCAGAGCCAGGGATGCAAATGTGTCCATAATGAGATTCACCCATAGCATCTGTACAGCCTTTAGTGGTGAGTCCTGTACACACACACACACACACACACACACACACACATACACGAAAGCACATACAATTACAAAAAACCTTTTTTTCTTTATATTTTTCCTTTCATAAAACACTTGCTCTCCAAAATGGTAACTTTTTTGCCATCTAGTTGTGACATGCATACGTAATATGTACTGTGTCATATGCTGTTATTTAAATAATGAGGGATGTGATTAAAGAAAGACCTGTTATACTTTTTCAAAATGGAGAATAGAACATTAGTTTGCTGTCAGAAAAATTATTTTACAGCAGGATGAATAAACGTTTCTCATGTTCATTGTTATTTACTGTAACAAGATTTTATTTTAAGTCTTTTGGACTCGTTCTATTGGTCTGCTTATCACAAAGTAAAAGTGCAGCTGGTAACAACATAAAATGGACAATTTTTAAAATGCAACTTTTTAATATTTTACTGGTCTATTTGGAACTTCCATCCTCATAAGAAAAGAGAAAGTTGGCTTTTAACTTCTTCCAAATGGTGTAAAGAATAAAAAACACCAATAAGAATGAGAGTGCAGCATTAAAGATATAAGAATTATTATAACACAGTGTTAGTGAACGTTCTGTGTCTGCATGTAGGTATTTGGATAAAAAAAAAATTGGACTAAAGAAGTAATAAATTAATCTTTTGAGTGAGTTACGGTTAGAGTTTGCATGTAAGCACTGTGTGCATGTGTGTGTGCGTGTGTATGTGTGTTTGTAAACTTTACCTGTGTAATGCAGGCTCCAGTAAAGGCCACAATAACGGCCACCACGTTAACAGTAAGC
Source organism: Arnoldichthys spilopterus (assembly GCA_037974385.1). Classification (NCBI taxonomy): domain Eukaryota; kingdom Metazoa; phylum Chordata; class Actinopteri; order Characiformes; family Lepidarchidae; genus Arnoldichthys; species Arnoldichthys spilopterus. Next base: position 20,801,836 of record JBBPDA010000019.1, on the reverse strand, counting down.
TGGAACTGAAGGAATTTGGAGATGCTATCGTAAACGTTACGGCCCCACATCACCGCCTTCACTATGCTGCTGAAGTTATCATCTGTCAGGATGATGTCAGATGCTTCCTTCGCCACGTCTGTACCAGCAATCCCCTGAGCGCATGCACACACACACACACAAATGTAATATTGCATTTTACAACAATAAACTTACTGTGACTAAACATACGCTGTCCATCAGTGGGAATTTGGGGTTGAGTGTTGGGCTTCTGCTTTACACTGAATGTGTGCGCACCTTAAAGCAGAAGGATAAGACTGAGGAATATAGGGGAAGAAGTAACTCTGGTCTGCATTGTTTCTCACCATAGCAAATCCTACATCTGCTTTCTTTAGTGCAGGACCATCATTAGTGCCATCTCCAGTCACTGCAACCACCTGCCTCTGCTCGCATATAGTACTGTCTATGATCCCTACACACACAAACAGGAACATAGTAAACAAGCAAGTCGGGTACAGAAGCCAGTAAGTGCTTCCATACAGATCTTACACATGAATCAGACAGTTTTGTTTTACATAAACTAAGGAAATAAAAGAACACAGTATGGCCATAGTTTGTTTTAAAATGGCATGTATTTATGTATGTATGTATGTATGTACATATACACACGTGGACAAAATTGTTGGTACCCTTCAGTCAATGAAAGAAAAACTCAAAATGGTCACAAAAATAA
>JBBPDA010000019.1:20756909-20781245 GCA_037974385.1 Arnoldichthys spilopterus | reverse complement strand
TCCCACTCTCTTCACCGCTCTGAATTCCATCCCACTCTCTTTACTGTTACGATCATTCAAAGTTCAGTCTGTGATTTCCTTTTTAGTGAAACAGTGGCTTACTATGCATTACACTGTGTCAGAAATTATGTGGATCATGCAGACATTATAGAGCATTGTAGAGCTCTTTTTGTCAGTCTCGTTAATAATCATTGCTGCACTACACTAAACATAAGTACAATCACACAAGCAAAGCACCACTCTGAAAAAGACCCATTGGGTTTACTGTATTAGGCATTACCTTGGCAAGAATACAGGTTTGAAGTAGTATCCATCTCCTTGAGAACACGTGGATGATTCTGCCCCAACAAACTGCTCCATGTAGTTAGAGAGGCACTAGAAACATATACACAGAAATATATCAAAACGTGCACAGAGGGGAATTTTAAAGGATGGGTACATACTTATTGATCATGTCCTTTACAGAAACCTTAACTGCTGATTACATAGGAACGGACTGTCTGTTGTGAAACTCTAGTATGTGACATAAAAAACATATAGAACTTTACCCTATTTGCATAAAGCAAGTGAGAACATTTTTGCTCTATCTGAATGCTGCTGTAAATGTCATAATACAGGACTCATTGTGCTAAATAGCCAGTTGCCTTACACATGAGAAATGATAAACAGTTTTAAAAATTTAAATGCCAGTTTGGCTCTTTAACAAGTTATTTATGCTGTTACTCAAACTAAATACAATGTAAGTACTGAAAACGTGCTTTTCATTGGTTCATTTAGTGCCCTTAGTGTGAGCTTTAGCTTAAAGGGTCCATGTGCTAAAAACAATTTCCAAGATCTTTATGCCTCAGATATAGAGGCTCTCATTGCTACTGTGCCTTTAAGTCTGATATTTCTAAATGACCTTTGCTCTGTTTGCCTGCACTGTATTGTGCTTCATTCAAAAAGCAGTCCAGATTGAAGCACTTCTTATACTGGTTAACTTGATCATGAATGGGCAGAGTAACCATTCATAGGCTGAACATATAGACCTGATGTTTAAGATGCCACAAAAAAGTGAATATTTGTGCATTTAATAAAAAAGGCAAATAAATATGAAGTTAATTTAGCTGTAAATAAATCCAAAACAAAACCAGTCATAAAATGTATGACCTATTCCAAGTGCAATAAAAGATCCCTCCTTCTTCATAGTTTGAAAACAATAAATACAATTTCCTCGATTGTACGGTCAGAAAATTATTACTCTTTGACTCCAAAAACCCCTTTTTTAAAATCCCAATACTAGATTTTCATGAACGAAATTCAATTAAATCACCAAAATCACAAGCATTATCTAGAGTGGCTATAGTCTGCTCCAGTAAAAACCCAGAATGAGAGCATCATTGTAAAATGAAATGCAGGACAATAATTGTTTGATCTTGAAGATCTATTTTCACAATAAAATAAGATTATTTGCCTGGCCCTTTCTCATTTATAAGTCTAATTTTCATAACTGGACTGTTGGTGACAATGTTGGCCTGTCACTTGTGTTTCACAGTGTTTGACAGTGAAAGGATTAAAACAAACCAAAAACCTTCTTAGCAAATAAGATGATTTTAAAACATGTATTTATGTCTGGGAGTGCGTAGTGAGTGGGCCAGGGACACATTACCTGCACGTCCAATGGGTCATCAGCCTGGGCCTCCTCTGTGTCCAGCAGCTCGATGGTCAGGGTGACCTGGCCTTTGTTCTGGATGAACATAACCTGCAATAATGCACATATTAGGCAACAAAACACATCAACAGTACGTATCAACTTGCAGGAATGCAAACTTGTCACTGAAAATGGGCAGCAGTTGTATAATGATTAGAAAAGAGGGTTCAGTTCCTGGGACCAGCAGGAAAAATGTTCAGTCATTTAGGGGAGAGTGGATCCAAAATTGACGTTAAGGCAGTTTAGGCATGTATGTGTATTAGAGTGATACTATGGTGTGTTGTATGTGTGGTATGTTAAAATGGGACAGATCTACAGTGTAGATCCGTGCAGATTTTCACCTTAAAGCAGTTTTCCTCAGCCATCACCCTCTCAGCCTTCCACTGGTAACTGGTCTCCCATGCTGCTCTCACACACTGTGAGGAGAGATTCCCACCGGCTGCTCCCCGCTTTCGCTCAGCTGAGTACAGCTCAGCCACCTGCAGACACACCTCATCACTCACCAGGTGCTGCAGCTGCAATACACACACACATACACACAAACAAATACACACATACACAAACACGTCAGAAAGGAGCTATAAAACCTGCAGTAAAGCTACAGTGTAAAGTTACCGAGGACAACGTAAAAGAGGAACAGTTTGTACAACACCGCTCAGGGCATGGTGTACTCAAATGAACATAAAGGACAGCGATGATCAGGCATACACAAGGGTCAAAATATTAACTAACTTCAGTCTACACTGGCTCACCACAACACGAAGCAAGCCTTTGCCCCCAACCCCTTTTAGTGTACAATAGGGCTGAGAAAATAAGCATAAATATATTGAATAGGATAAACTAGGGCGGACTAATATCGAAATAGTGACATTACTTAAAATCACAGGGGGTTTTCAATTACATATTCAGGACATCTAGGAAAGTTTCCAAGTTTGCCAGAGGAGGCAACAAATCCTTACAGCCAAGTTTAATAAAAATATTAATATTACTACCATTTTTCAAATCGGCATCATCACAGTAGCTTCTGTATTTTATTTAAACATTTTTAGAAAAGTTTAGTGCTAGAAGCTGAGGCAGAGCATTAAACTCTGCAACTGTCATCCAAAAACTATGATTTATTTTAGATTTGGTGTGGAACTTGGCCAGACCCAGTTACCCAGCGTTCGTGTCTCAGAAATATTCAGAGTGCGCAAATAAAAATTATATCTTTGTCATAACTATTGCATGATGAATGCCTTTCCTCTTTCCAATTCTTCAAGTGATAATTTTAAAAAAGGCTGTTTTATTTCGACTGTTTTGTTATTTTCTTTCCTTACAATTATACCAAAAAGAATTTCTGACTGTAAATGTTGCCCAGACAGAAACCATACAGAATGGAATCTACTTTTTTTTGCACTAGAGGAACCATGACTGATTCAAGTGAGTAGTGACTGTTCTAGGTGAAAGTGTACAGGGGTTGCAGCCACCATTTTTAAACTGTGTGAAACGTTAGCCGTGTAAACCGATAAGAAGCAGAGGTGATACAACACAGATTTGTTGTGTTTACGAGCACTGATCTTAGCATTTTTCATCCCCCCTATGCGGTTGCTATACCAGCCATCAGCCATGTGTGGGCAGTCCTCACACACAAAGTGCACCATAACAAAACATGACCCCTGCATTTAAACCATCACACATGTGCATTGGGCAGCAGGGTAAAGCTGTCTCACAGTGTTGCTCACCTGTCTTACAATGTTCTGAATGAGTTTGTCTATGGTAAAGCCGATGTAAGCGTGTATGGTAAACATTTCCCGCAAGGTGTCCTCATATTGCGTGGACTCTAGATTACCATCCAGCAGACTGCGCACCATGTCCAAAAATGCAGGATAGTACTCCTCCAGCTCCACCTCACCTGAACAAGCATACAAGAACAAGAGATCAATATTAAGATGGGCTTTGCCAATCACTCAAGTACATTGATATTCAGTGCCAATTATAAAAAATGTTGACACATTGTTTACTACAAATAGATCCGTAAATCAAGGCCCAAAAGTGTTCACATTGCTTTGTAAGAATCATATGATCCACATGATCATTCAGACACATTGTAATACACTACAGGAAGTGTAGGGGGTGACAATGTTCTATATTTAGGATACTGTAGATCTAATATTCAAATCTGAAATTTCAAGTACAATGTAAGCATAAAAATTTAATTTGGGTTCTGCTTCTGTTCCTAAATACCATTTTATTATTTCAAACAAAGGCTACATCGCTGTACATATTACATACATCTACTTGACTATGCAACGGCATTATCATTTTAGATACGAACTAGTATGCACAGCTAATGTCAGTGTAAAAGATGGACATTCACTCGTCTTTACTTTAGAAAACGACAATTAGACAATGCAGAAAACGAAGCTTCAAGTCAGGTTGCACATCAAAGATAAAAGAAAGGAGTGTTTCAAAGCTGTGACTGCATCTGTGGTGTTTATTTTTCGACAAATTGTATAGTGTGTGATGTCCTTTACTAGTAAAATATAGGACAAATAAAGATGCAGTCTTTTGCCAACAGAACACTAAGACAATCTTTCCAAAACAATCATAAGTTAGTTTAACAAACTGCTCTAGAAGTTAATCTGTACTATTTAACATTTTTATTTTGGATCATATTTTTTATTGTATATATGAAGTAAATGAATAAAAAATATACTTTTGTCAGTTTGTTGATATACCATTTTGAAATTTAAAACAGGGAATCAAAATAACCAGAAGCAATCAGCAGAACCAGAATCAGAATCAATAAAATTCAAATTATGCCTAACCCTAAATAACCTGCTCTGTTCAATGCACCATAAAAGATACTGCTTGTTGCAAATGAAACTAATGTGAAATGATTGCAGCAGCAAATAAAGAAGCAGAATATTTAGCTTAACCAATAAACAGAACAAAAGTCAAATGATGAGAACCACTGGTTTTCATGTGGCAGGCAGTGGGAAAAAGAAAAACATGCATCTCAAAGGGCATGTTATGTAAAAGCAGAAATGATGTAACAGCACCGGAATGAGCATTACTCCTACAAAAACCTAATCAAATCAAAAACAATTGGATAGGACTGGGTAAGGACATTGGACATTAAGGATATTTTTTTTTAGATATAATCATTATGAAGATTCACACGAGGGAAATGGTGACTTCTCTATAAAAATAAAAACTGTTGCAAAATATAAAAAAGGAAATACCATGATATGTAAATAAAGATGGGGTACTGGTGGTAACCACAGCTTTTATATGAAGTTTTTAAAAAAACAAATAAATGATTCTCAGCATATCTAATATTTCTTATACAGGACATGGTTGTGCATTAGCTAGGGCAGAACATTTGCCAAAAAAAATCAACATCTGGTTTGCTGATGCTATGGATTGACAGCAGAAACAGTAAGGCTGACCTATTTACATCTGCTGGTTATTGAGGGAAGTTTTCCACTGCAAAATGCAAATGCAAGTGTTTGTTTTCTATGTGCATTTATGAGTGTTTCTGTATTCTTACTGGGCTGTTTAAGGCGTAGCTCCATGGCCAAATCTGTGGCCTTGTCTCTGCGTCCCTCAGCTACCAGGAGGCGCTCTGCACTCTGTTCGGCTCGATGCTCAAGCAACTGCCGCTCTGCCTGCCGGTAAACTCTCAGCAGCCGTGAGCACAGTGTTTGGTGCAGCCGCAGGAAGAAATACCAGTTATTATTAACAAAAAACAGATTATATACTCCGTCAAGCTCCTTCTGCTGCTCCTGCTCCTCTGTTTGTTCTTCCTCTGGGTTTGGAACACTAGACGCATCTGTGGAGTTACAGCGTCTCCTTCTAGCCTCCCCATTCAGTTGCTGCTGGCCTCCTGCTGCTCCTGCTGACACTCCACCTCCTAGGCCTGGACAATAACAGAATAATAATTATTATTATAGTATAATCATATAATGATACTACTACTGTTATAGTAAAGCACATCACACTTCTTTCAGTAAGAGCAGATACACAACAAAATCAAAAATGCATTAAGTTTCATTGTATTCCAAAGGAATTTTTCTTAACTGCAGTTTCACTCGGCATTACATATAAATAGTCGTAGGAGTGCAAATGGCTGTGCCAACAAAGTGAAACTCATAATCAAGTACTACCGATACAAAAAGAAAAGGGATTTCCCCCACAACTTCTAACATTTTCCCACTATTCCCACCATTTTGTGTTGGGCTGGGCCCACAAGCTAGGAACCAAATGTAGCCTGCCATCTGGTTTCCGCCAAGGTGATTGTGCTGGAAATGAGTAAATGTGCACTGCTAAAAACAAACCTCAGAGCTAGCTAGCTCGCTCCCACATTAAAACAAAAACAAAAATACAGAACAGTTTAATCATTCTGGTGGTGTTTGTAATGCAGCATGGGTTCTGTCTTCCAGGCTATTTTTGGTAGTTAACTATCGAACTAACTAGAGCTGTGAAAAGAACAAAGAACACAGGTTGCTTTGTTTCTTGTGATGCCACCACCCTACTCTGAATTTTTGACTATTTTAGCCAGCCATGCACGCAGTAAAATTACTACTACTTACTGACCAAATTTGAACCAAAAAGTGAGTTTCAATGCAGAATCAGATGAAGCATCATCCTAACAAAAATAGTATTAATTAATAAAGTTATTATTTTTATACTACACCACACAAAATATTTTTGGCTGTATCACTCAGCCCTACCTCCTCCTCCTCCTGTATCCCCACCCCCTTCCTCTCCCTCTGCCTCCTCATCTGTCCAGTCCTCTGTCTCGCTGAGCTCTCCACGGCGGGAGAAGAACAGGTCAGGGACAAAGTGCTGGACAATGCGTTTGATGTGGTCTTTGTCATCCTTGTGTATGGTGGGCTGGCGTTTGACGTGGTAGATGATGAGTGAGGCAGCGTCCTCCAGGATCTGCTTATCTTCGTAAGTAAAGACAAGGTGTGGCTCACTAATGGCTCCGCCCCCCTCACGACCCTGCTGACCCACACCACCCTCCTCAGTGCTCTGCTCCTGACGCTGGACAAAAAACAGGACATATACAAAAAAAAAGAAAAACACCAAACAATTACACTTAACATTTGACATGTACATTTCCACAAAGTTCACACAATCCAAGCAGCCATTCTGATGAATTGGAATACACTTGCAGAAAGTGCAGGGACTATGTGATTTTAATTCTTTTACTGAATTTCCTGCCATTGTGTTGCAAAGACTCAAGATTTTCAGTCTGTCATAATAAACAAATGGATCAAAAGAACATTATATTGGTTATAGAGCGCTCTGATTTCCATAATCTATCATTAATAATGAACCGACTTGGTCAACTATTTATTGCAGCCCTAAAGATCCTGTGTAAGCCGCTACCTGCCTACAGTTTGTCACGGAGCCTAAACCTTGACTGTGCCATCTCAGCTTGTTAAAATCAGCTCAAAGTATGTTACTTTAAATATCTACAGGTAAAGGCACCATAACAGCATAAATGGGTCATGATTCTGTATTACTGCCTTGAACAGTGTCTGCACTGAATTTTCTAGTCCAGCTGGATAAGGACTTTACCTCATCATAAATGCTCTCAATCTCATTTAGAAGACTCTTGGACCTTAGGGCTTTCATATCGTTCTGTTTGAAGTTGACCCCTTGGTGGTCCAGGGATTTGAGGTAAGCTTTCTCGTACTGCTCCCGCCAGATTTTATTAAAACCCTGTTGTGCCTCTCTCCACTCCTCCTCCTTTGCTTTTAACCTGAAACAAACAAAAACAACACAACCATTATATCCTCTATAAGGAGCCAAATTTTGATTATGTAACATTACAGATAAGATTATTGTTTAATAAATGTATGGTGTATCATGCTTGTTATGACTAATGCTTAATATGATTTCAAGGGTAGTAGTAAGTACTGTTTATTTATATGAGCTTAAGTTGTTTGTCTACATTCCAGAATTACTAAGCATCAATAACTACAAAGATAAATGGCTAATCAATCAATATGGTTACATACAATGAACAAAAAACATAATTACACTTAAACAATCTTTCATAATCCTGAAAAAGAAAATATGGGGAAAAAAGGGAATTTGTCCTCTGCAGTGTTAAATGTCTGAGAGAGTCAGTAAAGAGAGAAAGAAAAACAACAAGAGAAAAAAATGAAATGAACAAATGAACGAACAGAAAGAAAGAAGACAGACAACTGTACTCACCTCTTTAGTACTACAGGTACAGCAGTAGCTGGGTTCCTCTTTAGTCCCTCAATTATTTCAGGTGCTTTATCCCCATAGATGCGATACACAGCGCGCCGCTGGATGACTTCAGAGGTGCCGCCCAGGCAGTCATCCAATCGGAAACGGTCCTGATCCTCTGGTGAAAGGCGTGACAGCTTTTTCTGAACGCTCTCCAAAACTCGGATGGTTGCCAAGTTGGTCTCCAGAACAACATCCAGCTACAGGGACAAAAAAACAGATAATTTAAAACAATTGTGTACATGCAGCAACACATACTGCACACTGTGCTCTATAAAAATAGTCCGTTCATACCATTATATAAATTTTTTTAAACCAATTTGACATACTGAGTAAAAGCAATTTATTGCAAAATGTCACTTTATGTCTCAAAACAAGAAAAAAAAAAAGGGCACTGTTCATTTAAAGGGCTGCATTTTCAAGCTTGCTAGGCTAGCAATCTCACCTCAAACCTCTCATCCTCACAGCGATGGAGCTGCTCTTCGTAAGGCGTTTTCTTGGAGCTCACAAAAGTTGAATCCTCTGACCAAGATGGAAATGATACCCATGTGTCGTTCAAAACCTACAGGCAGATATATGCATAGTAAAATACCACTCTGAATATGGAACAGAGCATACAAACTTCATCAGAACAAGCAGGTTTCCTCTTATTTAACATCACCTCTTCAACTTGCTTTACTCAACCAGATTTACTTGAAAAAGCATTCAATTGATTTAAATGAAGCCATTATAACTTAAACCCCCTTTAAAGCCATCTTCTCTGGGCTAAAGCTCATTTAAAATTGACTAAGGCAAAGTGGAAAACGGTTCTGTGGTCAGACGATTTACATTTTTAAAATTCTTTTTAAAAAAAACATTGATACCAGACTAAAAAGCAGAGGGACCATCCAGCTTCTTCTTAGTGCTCAGTTCAAAAGCCTGTATCTCTGATGGTATGGGACTCCATTTGAACCTATGGAATTGGCAGTTTGCACATCTGGAAAGGCCCCATCAATGCTGTCTTAGAGCAACATATCCTCCCAACCAGATTACGTCTTCACTGTGAAGGCTTTGCATATTTTAGCAAGACAGTACTAAACCACATACTGCATCTATTCTAACAGAATGGCTTCGTAGTAGAAGAGTCCGGGTGCGGAACTGACCTGCCTGCAGTTCAGACCTTTTCCAATTGAAAACATTTAGCACATCATGAAATGGAAAACATGACAAAAACCCAGGGTGTTTGAGCAGCTAGAATCCTGGATCAGACAAGAATTGGACAAAATTCCTCTCCCAAAATCTAGCAACTGGTTCAGTTTCCAGACACTTATGCACTGTTGTTAAAAGAAGAGGGAATGTTGCACACTGGTAACCTTGTCAGTGTCCCAACTTTGAGACAATTTATTATTTATCTGAAATGACCTTATTTTACTAGGCATTTTATGACCTTCAGGTTTAAAAAAACTATTTAAAATACTTTATTTTCACTTAAAGGAACCCTATTGTCATTTTTTTAATACTGTCTGTTGACTGGAGAGCCATCTTCATTTGACCAATCAATGGTCTGCACTATAGTAAGTCAATTCAGTAAAGATATTCAGGTATTGTAAAATTCAATGTACTAAATGTCATTACCAATCCATTTTCCTGGATTTCATCTGATTTAGAAACCATGTGGCTCCACATGCTAGTCTGCTCTGTCAGTAGATTTAGCTAAACCATAGGGTAAAGATGAGACAAACTCAAGAAAGGCAACAAAGGTTTATATATTTGCTCAGACACAGCCTAGGCTTAATCCACATGCATGAGTACAGGAGCGCTGCAGGTGAGTGCATACCTCCTTGCAGAGAGCGGTGCGGCCGCTGCATTTGGGCTGCTGGTATGTTTTTGGCAGCGCTCTATAGCTGGAGCCGAGTCTCTTACAGGAAGCGTAATCCACTTCCCTGCCACCTCCCTCCATATAGCGGTCCGACAAGCCAGAAACAGAGTGTGACAGCTCCTTCTCCCCTAAAAAGGACTTAAACTGTGTGTACAGCTCTGGAAACTTTCTACAGTGTAGAAAAACAAAAACAAATTAATTATAGTACAGTTCAGAGGAAGAAATTATTTTTTGAAAAGAAAATTGTTAAGTTCACAGTATTCAAAAAACGGTACCAATCAAATGAAATGAAATAAATAAATAAAGAAACATTTTAAAAGGTTTAACATTTGTTTACTGCATGTGGCTAACAGCTAGCTTGTTATATTAAATTCAGCCTTTACCTTACATAGTGCACTGTTATTTTGTTTTTGTTTAACAAAATCCAAATTTAATGTAATCCCAAATTTACATTGGTTCTGTTAGATGATCATCCAAGATAAAACCATTCAAAATTGTATCACTTTACACCAATCAGGACATGACATATGGCATTCTTCATTATAAAAAATGTAATTGTTGAGCAATAAATACAGAGAATATTAAAAGATTACGTACACAAACGTTAAGATGAGCTTAGTAAGTAAATGAACAGTGTAGTAAATGGTGTAAACAAATAGTCAGGTTTACCCTAAGAAAGGAGTGACTAGTTGTAGAAGCTCAGCCCCTGACACCACCTCCTGGTTAAAAAGGGCAATACATCGCAGAAAATTTTCATACACCTCTTGACTCTTAAACAGACGACGAACCTGAAAAAAAAAAGAGAAAAAGAAAGTCCAAAAACTGTGTTGAGCAGTAACGAGCATAAAAATGGACCAGCAGCAGGGCTTCTACTGAGGCAAGTTTAACACCATATGGGCAGTGGTGGCCTAGTGGTTAGGACATTGCTCTTGTGACCTGAAGGTCGCAGGTACAAGTCCCGGCCTGAGGTTCCCTTGAGCAAGGTACCTTTCCACTACCCTGCTCCATGGGCACCGTTGATAGCTGCCCGCTGCTCCACATGTGCACCTGTGATGGCTTAAATGCAGAGGTCACATTTCATTGTGGTGCTTGAGTGTGTTCGCAATGACAAATAGTCCCTTCCACTTCACTTGGGTGCCTTATTGCTGTAATACATGAACCTACCACCAAAAACAGTAAAGTGATATGCAAACTTGTCATCATCATGACATTTTAACTAACATTTATTTGCTGACAATGAATTACTTTGATTAACAATTTAATTGTTTTCCCCCCATTAATTTTGTAATCATGAGGATGAAGGCTAGCACATTCTTCCTCAGACCCACTGCATTTGTCCAAACTACTGAGAACACTGCATCACTGGAGAGCTCAAAACATGGAGATCTCCAGAACATTAACTGCTAAATCTGTCATATCAGCTAACAGACGTCTGTACATGCTAGCATCATGCGGTGTGATGGAGAGACGGAGGGCAAATGGCAGAGCAAACAATTATACAGTTGCACCTTTCAAGAAAACACAAGCCTAATATAGCCTTTATAGACCAATTAGTCATCTTGCTTCCAAGGTCTTGATACTTAGCAGCCCACCACTGCTTAAGCTTGAATTAAAAATCTTTACTCAACCCTCTACACTGTAAAGGTGTTTAAAAACACAAGATGTTAGAACCTTCTGTCTTTTTGTAAGATTCAGGATGTTTCAAATGTATTTTAACTTGCATGTATTTCCCACCACCCACAGTTCTACTTGCTATGACAAACCTATGATGGTGAAAGATAATTATGGAAAATAATAAATTATCATCTAAAAAAGAAAACATTATTAGGTGATTGTCATAACTGCGACAGGCCTTTTAACAATGCATAGCAGCAGAGTGAAGCATTTCTGCAGTCCTTTTGCTTTTCAAAGTAGTCACAAGCTGAAAAATGCTGCAGGAGTATTTTGGATATGTGCATGACTACTTTTGCTTGCTGTGGTTGGTATAAAGAGACACATTGATTAACATACACTGCAAGCAATGCAGTGCACTGCAAAAATGACACACTTTTCCACCGTTTGGTTTAAATATGCTTCATTTTACTTTTTTCATGATTGGACATTTCAACCACCACAGTATTGCAAAGATCGATGCAGCTGTACTCAGTGGAGGGGCCAGAATAAGAAAACATGCAATTCTCTAGTTCATTATATTATTAACGGGGTTCATAGAAGAATTAAATCAATAATTAAAGCCAAAACGAATAGAAGGTGTTTAGTAGTGGAGAGATGAGCACATTACCTTATCAAAGAAAGTAAACTCACGAAGAACTCCATGCTTTCCAACTGAGGCAAAAGACTGGTCTTTGGAGCATGAAAACTTCATCTTTTTCTATATGAAGAAAAAAGGTAACGGATTCAATCAAACATGCTAAAAGCGTGGATTTCAACCCATGCATTGCACATGTATTTAACCTAAGCAAATCATCAAGTCTTAAGTCTTTAATTAGCTGATGTAGGGATGCAGGAATGTTTTTCAACCAAGTCCTTGGAGCAAATTTTTCATAGACTGCCTTTACAGATGCTCTAATTTAGCTTCCAAATAAAAGGTCTAAAGTTTTTAGTATAATAAAAAATGAGTCTGTGTAAGGCCCTGTCCACACGGACATCTGAATTAAGCATTTTCCTGATGGTGAGGTGAGCGCAGATCAAATGCAGACCGTTTTTCTGCATGTTGGAGCGAGTCAGACTGTCCACACAGTTTTTTAGGGTTTGCGTTCAGATGGTGTTAAATAAACGTTGCATGCAGCTTTCTCTTGGTGTCAATTTCTGCCGAAAACCAGATAAGCGCAAAGAAAACATCTTCATTGCGTTTACATGGCATTAGTTTGCGCTCGGGAGGACTTCAGCCATCTCATGATTCTTCAGTCAGAGTGTGATCCAAACAAAGGAGAATGTAACATCATATTGAAGAAAATCAAACGTCGCTACAAAACGCCAACGTTGCTCAGAGCGCATTCACTTATCCAGGAGTGTAGAGTAGGCCTGAAAGTGTATAGAAAACCTCCCTAAAGTTTTCCAAAGAATTCTCATTTAACATTTACTACTATCGTTCGCAGAAACAAATTTCAGTAATCATTTGTGTACAGTCTATCAAAATAAAGTGGCCAGAAAAGGTTGGGGCTTATTTTATGTATACCTACTTTCAAATTTTTGCTTTATGTTCTTTTTTTTGTGTGAAGACCTTAAAACCTTTGGGGGTTTAATTTTGTTAAAAAGCTGCATAGAAGGTATTAAAAAGGTTTTATATGATAACGTTTGTGTGAGCCAGAGCCAAAAAAAACCCCATGAAAAATCAAAACAAATTCTCAGAATCGAAAACTGTTTCAACACTGAAAATATGTATATTTACATCCTTACTGGCAGCATTCCTGTACAGGTACTAAGTCTTGTGAACGACATGTTTCAGTTGTGTTAGGTGGGCTGCGATGACTGGTGGATGCAGACTGACCTTTAGCAGCGGTGTCATGTGCGGCAGAAGGACAGGACGGGGCCGTTTCTTGGTTTGTTTGCTGAGATCCTCCTCCTCCGACTTCTTCACATGCTCTTTTCCCGTCAACGAGCCACCAGTAAACTGCCAATTACCACAGGAATTTTTTTACGCATGTGTGAGTGAACTGAACAAAACTTTACATATATATTTACAAAATTTCTTCCAGCTGTTTTGAGACACCTTGTTTTATGGAATGGTTTAATTTTTAATTCTAAAGGCCTGCAAAAGTTTAGGTAGCATGATTTAGGTTGCAAATTTTCCACTTGTGGCACTAATAAAGGTTCTCTTATCTTATGAAGTAGCTATGTGCTAATGCCATGGGTGTATTTAGCCTCAGCACTCATCTTTGTGTTCATCAATGTATCTTCATACAGAGTACCCTTTGCATAAATAATGATTTGACAGTTTTCCAAACTACTGTTAAGAGCTGATATTGAAATTTTTTACTTTCAGGTGTGAATGCTGATGCCGCTGACATCAAAACAAGGGGATAACATGAATGACCTTTGGCACTATTACCAAGATACTGCCTTTATCAGTTGTTCCTTCAGTTTTGTAGCTTTGGCAAAGAAAAATGGCAAAATATAGACAGCTTTCCATTCAAAATGCTTCACTTCAGCAAAATGATAAAGGGTCAATACAGGAGAAAAAAAGCTCCTTTTCTAACCAGTGATCTTTTTGCGTCAGGGAGGAACTGTCCGAATTCAGCCAGCAGGTCCTCCTGACCTTTGAACAGGCTAGCCACTTTGGAGAAAACTTCATCCTCTGTCATTCCTGAACTGCTTCTGCTTCTGTTCTCCTTCAGCTCTAGCTGCTCCTTCTAATAAACACAACAATAAAACAATTGCATAATGAATCTGAAAAAAAAACTATTTCTATTAAGAATGAAAGGTTCACCTGTTGTTTATTTAACAAGATGAAAACAAAGACTTTATAAATATTCATATAATCTATGTGGACATTTCGACAAACTGCAATAAACAAGCCAATTTGACATTTATGGATTAATTTAAAAATTCCTCTATAATGTAAATATGAACCATGAATTCATTCTGACAAATTGCAATACAGTATATAATGTTTAGGGAGCCATAGGGGAGAAAAGGAATTATTTGCTCTTCCAACAGGCAGAACTTTGATAGTTAAAGGAAAGTTTATATTAGCAGATACAGTGAATAATAAACAATAGACTAATCATTTGTTTCAGTCCCATATTCTACAGTCCCCGATCAAACACAATACTTACAAAACACTGTACTCAGACCAAAACACACAAAACACAGTCTTTGCAACTTCATGTTTAACACAAGTCATATTTTCAATCGACTGGGAACTTATTTTCTGACTGTAGTGCTCCTCAGCTCCAGTCCCAAAGCTGGTCCTTTAACAAACCTGATATAGTTCATATGTTTTGAATATTTAACTGCTTAATCAGCAGGTTTAGAGAAAAGAAGCACTAAATTTTGTTTTTGAAAATGTATATGAAATGTTGATTTTAGTAATTAAATGGGAGTAAATTAGCACTGGCAATTGGTAGCTCACCATACAGTCGAGATCAAAATTAAAGAACATATATTTTCCTACATTTTAAAGTCATTTAAAATTATTCTTAACACCCTGATGCATGCAGGTGAAGCATATTAAATAATGTAAACATATTCTATATCAAAATTATAGAGAGAAATTAGAGAAAAAATGCTCAAAATACTTCAAAGTTGCTGTCTTTAATTATCTGATAAACCCTTTTTATCTGGCAACACTCATTCATTTGTGGCGAGCCACTCTAAGGTGTCTGAAACCAAGCAACAGTGAAGTTCGAAAGCTCAAGCGCCTGTGGAGCAACGTAGCGGGACTGTACCTTGCTCAAGGGTACCTCAGTGGAACCTGTGACCATCAGGTCCCAAGGGCAATGTCCTATCCACTAGGCCATCACTTCCCAACAGCAAGTTGTAGGTCTTTACAAAAGCATTTCTAGAATACTAAAGCTTTGCAAAGACACTAATTCAAGACCCCTTTTTGAGGTGTATGTAGCATGGACAGAGAAAAGTGACGCAAAATTCACTTAAGTAATGAGACTTAGTTTAACTTAGTTGGGTCAAATGAGAATCATTGTGTCTGGCATAACACAATGGAAAAACAAAGTATGTGAAGATGTCAGCTAAGTTTAGAGGGGGAGGGGTCATGGTTTTCTTCTCTAGGACATGGGCCTCTTATACAGCTACATGGCAAGGTGAAAGTTAATGTGCATCAGAACTTCCTACAGCAACATATGGTTCCTTCCTTGCAGACATCTCCCAATCACCCAGCCATATATTTTGAAAGACAATAGTTTAATTCTGATCCCTGAATTTTCTACAGGGGTATTATTATTATCTTGAGATGCTCTGTAAAATGTAAATAAAAGCAGAATGCAATGATTTGCAAATCTCATAAACCCATATTTTATTAACAAAGAAGCATAGAAAACATATCAAATATTTGAACTGAGTAAATGTACTGTTTAAAAAAAAAAAAAAAAAAAAAAAAAAAAAGGTAATCTAGAATTTCTTTTCAACAACCTGTCTCCCTTGGACAGGGCCCTGTTTACCACTATGCAGCATCACATATGGCTTCTTCTTTGCCTGTTATTTTATGCAGTGCCACCCGGGGGCTTGACGATCATTGGCATTCAGTATTGATTTTCGGCCTTGTCCCTTGCGCACAGAAAATTCTCCAGATTCTTTTGATGACATTATGTACTGTAGATGATGAGGTTTAAAGTCTGGGCATTTTTACATTAAAAAAAATTAAAAGATTATACTGAAATTGTAGATTCTGCAGATTGTTGAGCCTCTGTCCATTTTTACTTCTGAGAGACTCTGCTGAACTTCTGCCAAGCTTTACCTTTGAGAGACTGTTCCTCTTGAAGATGTTGCTTTTATACCCAATCATGTTACTGACTTGATGCCAATTAACATAATTAAATGCAAAATTTTGCTCCAGTTGTTTATTTTTAGTTCCTCTTACTTTTCCAGCCTTTTGTTATGCCTTTCCAACTTTTAGAGACAAGTTGCTGCTTATAAATTTAAAATGATGTAATTTTTCATGTAACAGTAATAGGTCTCACTTTCCACATCTGATATGCTTTCTATGTTCTATTGTGAATAAAATATGGGTTTAAGAGATTTGTTTATGAGATTATTTACATTTTACACAGGGTCACAACTTTTTTGGAATTTTTTTGGGTTGCACTTTAAATAATGCAATATATTAAATACAAAAATAAAGCTTGAGTTATGTGTAAATGTAAACTATTCAAATCAATTAGACTAGCCTAGAAATAGACTACTACTCTTACCTGATAAGTGTGCAGTATTTCCAGGAATGACCTGTAGATCTCAGGATGGTCCAAAAATCGGCTCTTGATTTTGTTTACATAACTGATGGCGCTATCGAATTCCACAGGACTGGGTTCAGAAGTAGGTGGTGACACAGATGAAGTGGTGGGCTGTGATTGGCTGGGCAGGGGCAGTGCCAATCTGGAGGAAGGATCCGGAGGGCCCGAGGGTGAGGCGCTCTGGGGAGACGCTACAGGTTCACTCTGAGCCGAACTAACCTCCACCACAGCTGCTGATGAAGAGGACACACTGCCCACAGAGCTGGAGTTGCTCTTCCCTTTACCAGGGGACACCTGCCACAACAACACACAAACTATCATTAACAAAGATAAATCTTTATTTGATTGAATTATATTTTGGTATGATGCCAAAAGAAAAAATATATACATTGAATACACAGAAATCCAGAGGAACACTGTACAGCACACCAAGCTTTGCGTGTGCTTTTTCACGTTTTTTATTTTTTAAATACCCGGATAATTTTATTTAGACCTCCTCCATGTCAGTAAGGTCAGCTATCACATCATTTCGCACTTGGAGAATATTAAACCACCAATTCTCCTATGTCAGCTAACAGACATGCCACTCACGGAGTAACGAGGGAGAGGGAGGCCATCCTAGGCATATCATAGCTCATTGCACTTTCTTGGACACGAGACCACAGATGACGGTGGCATTACCAGAGACAGCGGTGTCACTCAGGAGCCCCTTTGTGTACATATTTTATTCAGTATAATTAATATATTTTTTATAATTTTTTAACATTTCAGAATGACATCAATACTCTTTAAGAAGATTCAAGATTTATTATTCTCAATTGCACAAGAACAATGATGTTTATATTTGGATTTGCCACAATAAGTACCACAATAAACATTATGCTAAATGATAAAAACACCACAATAACTGTAAACACAGACTGATTATAATGTGCAGCATAGCAATAACAGTAAGCCAGCACTGTCCGAGTTGGTGAGTGCAATTTTGTGTGATGCAGTTTAGTATCTTACAAACCAACATGAAATTCTAAAATCCATTTAGCCTATGAAAATCCAATAGACACAATACAATAATTATACAATACGATACAATAATTCTCATATCTGACAATATTGGTCAATATAACTTTAGATGTGTTTTTTTACACTTTAATTATATACACAATAGTTTTACTTAAACAGTGTTCTACCGATTGATATGACTGTCAGTTGTGAACCGTTAATTGTAAAATATGACCATTATTAAACTCAGAAGATACCAATGATCTTAAGTAAATATTGCGGCTTATTCACATTCAGATTCAGAAAACGTTACTGATTGCAGAGGAAATTGTTGTAACAGGGTTACTAACAATACTTAACAGGTTAGTTTACTGTTAACAGTTTTATCAGTTCCATTCATAGAAACGTTTCAGTATGTTATAACATGTAATTATGCAGCTGCTCAGAATGCCGACAAAAGTTCCACTAAATTAAATAGTGCATTCCAATGGTCAGATATTTCTAAAAGATGACTGGTGAAAAAAGAAATAACTGCTGCAACTGGCAATGCGTTTTGTGGTTCTGATTCACATCTTTCATATTATTCATTGTAACTGAAATTCTTGGTAGCACGGAAGGAAAGAGGGAAAGACAAAAAGACTTATACAGGACAAAAGACATAAAATTAGCACCAAAACGAGCACAGCATGGGCTAATTTCGGGAGTTTTCAAGGACTGGTAAGTGGCGAAGGTAATGTCTGAATATCAGTTCCTGTAGAAAACTTAGATCAAGGTTTGGAACCATTTTATTAATCGATTAATTTATACCTCATCATTGTTAGTTAACTGAGCTAGTGCACCTTCTGGGCTGGAGCAAATAAACAAGTTTGACATTCTGCAGAGTCCAGCATTTAAGACTAGCAAAAGTGTTTTTAAATCTGTGATCAAACAGGTAGCCAATACCATCCTCCCATCTCTCCTTCTGATGTGAAGCGTATTAAACAAGTTGACGGGTCTGCAGCTAGTCAAACACATCGCTACACAACACCTGCAATTTTAAAGTTGTTTTAACGGTAGTAACTGTGTTGTACATTAACAGAAGCAACAGTGTGCTGCAGACACAGTTATTATAAAATTGTAACGATGTAATTTTAAAAACCTTTCAGAACAGCATGATCATCTCCACAATGCTACATTATCCTCTACTGTATATCAACCGATTAGGAGCTTTGCTACTACAAAATCGGAGTCTCAACAGAGAGCAGGTATTGGATTGATACTCAGAAATACCTAATCAGTTATAAGAATAACTATCAAGGGAGAAAATGTATGGTTGCAACACTATTAAAGATAACTGAATAAATGTAATTTTTTTCCTTTTACCTGTGCAGTGAAGGGAGACTGCAGAAACGCCATTCCATTCTTGGGTATTTCAATTCGATATCCTGGAGGCAGGAAGGCATTAAAACCCAAGACAAGGTCTGGATGTCCATGGAATAACTGAGACACGCGATTTATTACACCAGGAGTGTCAATACTGTATGAAAAGAACACAGCAATTAACAATTAGCCTAATGATATTACCTCTTAATTAGGTGCTAAACAGCCCACCACCTTTAAATGGAAGTTATTTCACATACCTTTGAGACTTAAATTCTTTCATGATGTCCAGGAATTTGTTGTATATTCCTGGTTCATTTACAAACCGTATTTTAACTTGATCCAAATAGGATAAAGCATCTTCTACCTGTAGAGAAAAATCACAAGATTCTCACTGAAAATTGGTTATAACCCATCTGTGACAAAACATTGGAAGAAGCGACTAGTCCAAGAGTATGAACACAAAGTTAATTTGATTAATATTGAAATGCTGTTATCAAACTGTTGTTGCAGTGTCAACAAATGCAAGAATGCTGATTAAGCAGTTACTTATGCTGAGGCAGTTCAAGGACTAGTGAGTATCTGTAAAAACAAAATACAGTGGATGTTTTCTTTCTTTGGTTAACATTTAACAGTATAAGGTTACCTTTAGTGTGATTTTAAGAGGGGAAAGACAACAAAACAGAACAATTGAAACAGGCAGTCGGGTCTGTGAGAAATTAATTCAGTATAGTGTTCACCATTTAGGAAGAATAAACTCTTTTACAGCAAACTTGAACATCTGATACCCTGCAAAATACTGGAACTTGTACCATTTGAAAAAATAACGATTTTATTAATATATCCCAGATTTAACTGGATGTCACGAATCCATGGTCATTATGGCATGGCCATCACAATTGTCCACAAGAGCAAACACACATACACATACAATCTTGGAGACAATTCACAGATGAAGACAACACGGGAAGATCTGCAAAGCTTGCTTCGTTTTATGCAGTATCTTTAGTAATTCTGCAGTTAATCACAGCCACAGGAGCAAGATCAAAAAGAGACACTGTGATGAAAACTAAGTATAGCCTACCTCGAGTATTTGTAAGCTAACCGTCTTAAAGAACACACCGACTCAGTGTTTTCCAGCTAGGAAATCAAGCAGCGATCAGTATAACAATGCCTGCTATGGCACTGAAGTTGAATACAAGACAAACCTCATTAACGCTGGTGCCCAGCAATCAAGCTAACTTTACGTTACAACTCCCATTTCATTCATACGAGCACTGGGACATACACTTAGTTTTAAATAAACTGAGATGCATGTGCAAAAAAATGGCCAAATTGTGCATTAGCGGGGCGCATCCCCACAAAAGCAGTATGCAGCTAACAGGCTAGCCGGTTAACTGTAATCCAGGAGGGTCTGGGGGGTCTTTAGTGGAATAAAACTGTCCTCAAGTTAAAGTGAACAAAACAAACGGAGTGACCCGCATTCTTAACCGTTTCGTTTGCGCCTTTTCTCACTGCCAAAGCTTACAGGTTTGGGAGGGTAAAACAAAGAGAGGCTAATGAGAGTTAGCAACGCTAAGCTAAAGCTCAGCCACTAACATCACTTACACACATAGGCACTGAATATTGAAGATTTGTATAAGAAAGTCTAACAGTTAAGTAAATCTAGCATTTACAGTTATATGTGAACTGACTTTATGAATGAAAGTAAAACTTAACAAAACACGAAGTTGCTGCGATAAACAATGTTTCAGATTCAGATCCAAAGCTAAGGGCTGATGAGAAATACTCTCAGGCACTTACAGCCTCGTTGTAAACAGCCGCAAAACTTCGATAATGTCTCTATTCTTGGATTTTTGTCTCTTACCTTTAGTTTCTGAAAGTGCTGCTGCTGCTGTTGCTGCTGCTGTTTTGGGGCACTCATAAAGGCCTTGTCCTGGTTTATTGGGTTTATCTGCTTCGTGGTGCTGTGAGCCTGGATTTTCGCCATCGTCCCCAACAGCTACACACTCACACGAACACAGATTTTACAGCCCTCCGTATTTGCCGATAAACAAGCACTTTTGCGGTGCAACACTAATGGAAAATAAAATGTGTGTATATCAATACACACTTCAATAGGGCAGCGCTCCAGACGGCGAAGCGCCGACGCCGCTGAATCCGCGCAGAGTGACTCGAACCACGGCCAGCAGCGACAGAACGGACCGCTGAGTTCAAACTCAAATTCCGAACCACTACAGCGTCCAAAGCACACCTACATTAAGCAAAAAAAGTAAAGGGAGACGAAAAGACCCATGCGAGAACGAAAAATGATGGATTTAATTGTTTATAAATGTATTTTTTAGAAAACTGAAGCCTGTCTCTTTAAATTCGGCGGCAGCGGAGCAAATGTGGAAGAACACACAGAGCATGCGCACCCATAACGTGGGCGTGGTTTACAGACGTACGGGCGGTACCCGGATGAATTAAGATTTGATTTCAAATTCTAAAGGGAGACTCCGCCAAACTATGAAATTATAAAACACTTCTAAACTATATACGATATACGCCCACGTATGACCGCAGCACATCAGCTGGAGACTGTATTAATGGTACTTAAATCCCTTGTGCTCTTTCGTCATTTTGTGAGGAGAGACCACAGAGTGAACTGATTAAAGATCAAGCATGAACCCTTGGCTAATCAGTCAGCTAACAGGCTAAAATTTGACTAAATGTCGGTGTCCGGCAATGAATAAATGTGTTACTTTTTGAAATAATTAAAAAAAAATTTTTTACTTGTTAATTTATTTTTCATTTACCGTTGTTGTTCAGATACAATTCTTAAATGTGCTTTTGTTGCACAAATGAAAGGTAAATTTACAATTATTCATTACAATACATTGACTTAAAGGAAAATTTTTTGTTGGTTCTACAACACTGCTGATTTCCGTCCTGTGCCACCTGAAAGTCGTGAACTTTTCCCCCCTTTTCTTCTGATCAACAGGCGACTTGTAGCCATGGTTTTATGTTGAGTACATTGCAAAACTCATCTCATTTCATTTTTAATTGTTTTTGAGCATTGCTATAATATTAATTGAGAAAATGACCAGACAAACTGAAATTGTGGTAATTTTTTGTCTGAATGATTCGTGCAAACAGAACTGCAAATTAATGATAACTTACCAGTTCTTGTTATCCAAAGTGATATTTGGCTTGTTTGTTCAGGGAAATGAGCCTGATAATCTCAGATGTCATCCATAAATACAAGCTAAACATGTGGCTACATAATTTGCAAATTTTCAGATCTAGAGTAACTAGTCATCATTTAACTAAGTTCATGGACTAAGCAGTTTGAACATCTGCACTAATGACAAAGAGGTAGCAATATCCATTTTCTAAACTGCTTCTTCCATTTCCAGGGAAGCTGGAGCCAATGACTGGGCCCAGGACAGGAGGCCAAACCATCACAGGGAAACACATATAGACAGACAACCACTCATGCACACAGTCACACCTACAGGCAATTTAGAACATCCAATCAACCTACTGCAAGCCTTTGGACTGTGCTTGGAAACTCTGCACGGAAAGGCACCCGTGGCCGACCCAGGAATCAAACCCAGGACCTTCTCACTGTGAGGAAACAGTGCTAACCACTGCACCACCATGCCACAGAGGTGGTACTATATCAATTTAAAAGATGAAGAAACCTTTGGTGGAACCAAGACTTAGTAGGGGAACCCATTTTCCTCTGGCCAATACTGGAATGATGACTGGAGGGCTATGATGAAGGGCCATGAAGGAGGTCAGTCAGGCTGAACATATGGTCAGCAGCTCCCCTCAGTGATGATGGTCAAATATAAAGACAAAAAAAAAAACAAAGTTAGCCTTGTATGGCGTCGGTGTAAGAGTATAAAATAGAGTGTGCAACATGACTATGAATAGGACTCGGGCAGACCTCACTATAACAGCCTAGCTAGAAGGGACAGAGTCGAGGGGATCACAGACATGAGAGCACCCTGTGACACTAGGGCCCCATCGCTCCACCATCACTGAACTTGGGAGAACACGTGAGAGTGATGATGTGACAGCACCGGTGTTACAGTTTACTCCAATTTTCTATGTCTATGAAATCCTGACTCTGTGACCTCCAACCCTAGCTGGAAGATTATTCCAGAGCCGGGAAGCTTTTTATGAAAAGGCTCTTCCCCCTGCTGTATTTTTCAGGATTCTGAGAACTAGTAAATAGCCAGCACCTTGCAATCTAAGAGAAATGGAGGTTCGTAATGAGATATAAGTTCACTAAGATACTTGGGGGCAAGGCCATGTATGGCTTTACATGTTAATGGTAATATTTAACAGAATTAAACTGGAAAGCCAATGTAATTTAGACTGTATTGGGCTGCTATGATAAAATTTTCTAGTTGTATTAAGGACCTTGCTGCTGCATTTTGGACTAATTGTAGTCTGTTTATGTCATTGTCAGACATCCTGATAGCAGGGTATTACAGTAATCTAGTCTTGATGTTATGGAACAAATTTTTCTGCAACACAATGCACAATATTTTGGAAATGAAGAAAGGCAATTTGAGTAACATTACCTATACGTGAGTCAAAAGACAGATCTGAGTCTATATTAACCAAGATTTTTTACAGTCGAGACAGTAGTGACTGGAGAATCGGCAAAGTTTAGCATTAAGCCTGTCAGTTTCTCTCTAGTAACTTTTGGTCCTTTGGTTTTCAGAGTTAAGCCAAAGAAAGTTGTGTGACATCCAGACTTTTATATCATGCACACAGTCCTCTATCTTGCTTAGTGTGGTGTCTAATGCAGCACTGAGGTCAATCAGAACTAGTAAATATACATTCCTCTTATCAGCAGACAGTAGAAGATCATGTAGTATTTTAATTAGGGCTGTTTCAGAACTGTTATATGGCCAGAATACAAATTGAAATCTTTCATAAATGTGATTTTTGTGCAGGTATCACCATAGCTGCTGAGCAACATCTTTTTCTAGAACCTTGGATATAAAAAGCAAGTTAGAGATTGGTATATAGTTAGATATTTACATGGGTCAAGATTGGTTTCTTTTTTTGGACTGGGTTTCTTGATCAGTGGCTTAATGATGGCTAATTTATATGCTTTTGGTATATGAGAGTGAGGAGTTTATAATTGCCAGAAGAGGCCCAATTAGTGCTGGGAATATTTATTTTAGTAAAAATCTATCTATCTATCTATCTATCTATCTATCTATCTATCTATCTATCTATCTATCTATCTATCTATCTATCTA
>JBBPDA010000019.1:20734696-20751256 GCA_037974385.1 Arnoldichthys spilopterus | reverse complement strand
CACACACACACACACACACACACACACACACACACACACACACACACACACACACACACACACACACACCTCACTGTGTGTTTTCTCTACCCCTATAATTGAAAATGAAAGCAGCTCTTCCTTTAATGAATTTGTGCTTTTCATGTGTTTCTTTGGCCACGTCTCTCTCTCTCTCTCTCACACACACACACACACTTTGCACACATACACGCACATACACATGGGATGGCTGTAGTGAATGTTGGTGATGCAGCATCACACTGTGCCTGTCACACTTCATTCTGAACCCCCCCCCCCAATCCCATCACTTCACTCTGCTGTTTATGCATGTGCTGCATTTCCCACAAGCCATACATCACTTGCTACAGCCAGACTGAAGGACAGTTTCTACGCCAGAGCTGTCAAACTGCTGTGCTTCCTATGCACGCACGCACCCCTTTTGACTACGAACAACTTCAATCTGGACTGCAGTGCACAATAACTGATGCTCACTGTAACTGTAATATTCACACTGTGAACCACAGCACCTCCGTCCCCTACCCTACACACCACACAACCCAACACAAACTAACACTTTTTTTAGGTTGAAGCTTTCGCATGAGCTAGTTGCTATGTTAGCCTACTCACCTGTTAAAACTTTAATTGATAGTTGCTAATGTTAAAAGGTCCCTGATCAAATTACAGGTTTGATGACCCTGGTCAAACTGTTGATTTTCTAAATAAAAATAAGTGCAAATCCTCTACAGGGAACACACATACAGCCATTTTATGTACCATTTATGTGCTAAATGTAACATATTGGGAGAAAAAATATCACAAAAACAAAGCCTGTGCAAAATTTAAATTTTTTCCCCCAATGACTGTAGTGAAATGTCCAGAAAAATATTGAATGTACATATTTTCACTTAGCAAATAATGCAAATGACCAGAAGTTTTCAAACCTTTTCATGACATTATATATATATATATATAAAAAATGGGTTAAATGCATAGGTCACATTTTGTTGTGGCACTTGAGTGTGTTCACAATGACAAATATTCACTTTCACATCACTTCACTTTATCAGTGCAAGCCACAACATCTATACTTACCCTACGTATAGCACAAATAAATAAATAGTAATTTTCGTTAACCTTGAATCAGATAATGCATTTTTTTCTTTTTAAGACTTTGATAAATTGCTGGCTTTAAGGTTCACTGGCGATGTTCTTTACAAAACACTTTCCAAAATAGAAAGAAGAAGCAGCCTCTGAATAATATTACCAAAAAATTATAGCAAAATACTTACCCAACATTAAGCTCAACATTAGTGCTGGCTAATACTAGCTTAAAGTAAGTTATCTAGCTTGTGCTTTACTACAGAAGTTTAACACCATAATTCTCTTTAACTCATTTATGAACAGAAAGTAAAGAGACAAAACAGAAGAATAAAAAACATCAGAATTAACGCATCTAAACAAATCACCAAATAATTCAATAACAGCAAGATAGCATTCTCCATAAAGTTGCCATCATGTGTGCCTGAGAGTGTTTGGAGGGGGGGGGGTGTATGGGGCTTGGGCAGTTAAATTGTCTGACAGCGTTACAAACAGGCCTTTGTCCACGCTCCAGAGGCTGCTAAACACACACACACTCTGACACACTCTACAGCGGCTCTCAGGAGACCCGTCACAGGAACAAAGGGGCATGAGGAGGGAGGGAGGCCCACACACACACACCCCTCCTCGCTTCTTAATCTCTGCCATAGTTAACATAGCGGCGTGCGTGCGTGTGTGTGCGAGCCAGGCGCGTGCCACCTGCTGTCATGGACGTCTGGGGAATTGGGAGGAGACACTGTTGCCATATCAATTATCAAGCAGCAGGAAGGAGTCCCTAGAGGCAGGCAAGCCTGCACGCACACACACGCACACACACAAACACACTTAATCGGCAAGAGTGTTTCAGCCACCAGGGGACCATAGACGGGACTTTGTCTAATTATTTATATTCATGACTTTGCGTGAAAGCCAAAGGAACACATGCAGGAAGATGATTCTACGCAACAAGTGAATTAACGGAGTGTGATGAGAGCGGACATTAACACCAGTGAACTCCCACTGAGAGATAGCTGTCAAACACAACACATGCACCTACACACCAACATCATCTACCACACTGAACCACCTAAACAGCACTATTGCTTTTAAACATAGCAAGAAAAAAGTGCTTCTTGCTTATCTCTGCAAATTAGCTGCAGGTAGCTATAGATTTGCTGACAACAGTTTTTGGTGCTAAAAAAAGCATAATGTTGCACAGGACTAGAGGTTGTATTTTTAAAATTAGTCATAAATACACACTTTTTGTACATCAAATACAACAGCCAGGTTTAATTAGTTCTTATGAAACTTTTTAGGATTATCACTGTGAGCCACATCATCCATCCTTACTCTACCAATAACACAAACAAATAAACAGCCATTTTTATTAATCTTAAATCAGATAATCCATTATTTCATGACTTTGATAAATTAGCTGGCAAATGGTAGCTAGAAGTTTAACACAGTAATGCACTTTTTCTATTTAAGTAACTGACAGGTCTTGTTGGGTGCAGTAGTTAGTATCTACCAAACATAACTCAAGAAATGGCACAAATGAGCCCGGGTATTCAAGGCTCCCTGACATGCATGGGGAGCGAAGGCTAGCCTGTCAGAGCTACTGTAGCACAAATAGCTGAAAAAGTCTATGCAGGCTATGACACAAAGGTGCCAAAACACACTGTGCATCACAGCTTACTGCATTTGGTGCTGTGTAGGTAAAGAGTAGTCAGAGTGTGTGTAACTTAAATGGGGAAGAAGTTGCACCAGGATGCACTATGGAAGGAGGCAGAGGAAGTGTGACGCTCTGGACAATGTTTTGCTGGGAAAAGTTTAGTCCTGGCATTTTTGTGGATGTTACTTTGGCAAACACAACCTAAACACTGGTGCAGACCAAGAACATTCCTTCATGACGAAAGTATTACCCAATGGCAATGGTCTTTTTTAGCAAGATAACACACACTGCAAACATTGTTCAGGAATGGTTTGAGGAACATGACAAAGAGTTCAAGGTGGTGACTTGGCTTAAAAATTCCTCAGATCTAACTCTTTTTAGTCTTCGAGTCGTGGATACACTAGTTTTCCTTCCTTTGATTTTTGGTAGGTACTAGCTACTGCAGACCTGGAAAACTCCACATGACCTGCCATGTTGGAGATGCTCTGACTCCGTGGTCTAGCCATCACAATAAGGCCCTTCTCAAAGTAGCTCAGATCGTTTTACTCACCCGCTTTTTCTGCTTCCAGCACATCAGCTCATGAAATAACTACACAGTCAACGTTATTCACTTTACCATTGGTGTATATGGGGTTATACCTATATGTAGCACTCAACATGCTGCCTGGTATTACAGAAAGTCCTGCCCCCTTTAAAAAAAGAGCCAGATATGTGCATGTGCTGCAGTTGGAACAATCTAAAAAAATATCCTTTTTGCACGTTGAATCAAAGAGCACAAATTACTTTTAGGCCACAAATAATTCTGACATATTTTACCATTAATTTTAAATTGATCTTTTGAAAGATAAGTTTGGCTATACGTTTCAGGTTTATAGATCTATCTTCATCCGAGAAGATATGGGCTTGGTCTTGCTTGACTGAAAATAACAGGCCAGAGCTTTGCCAAGGTATATGCAGAGTTGACAAATACACCTGTAAGGACTTTGTGTTCCTCCACCTAATATTTGCTTCTGATTTACAGATTGTTTTCAGCCTTGCAATGTTCTATTTATGCATGTTGAAAGACAACAGCAACAGACTTCAGGTAGAACTGCAACATCTTAAATCAACTCTAGATCTTTCCTTGTGATGAAGATCCAATTATCCAATTATAGTCTGCTGTAATGAGGTAGTAAAGGCTGTGAATCTTTATGGTTCACACAATATCTCCTCAAATTAAAGCGGATATTCAACACTGGGTCTAAGGGTTTATTCAGGATTATGTTACCATGTCCAATTACTTATGATCTCCATAATGAGGGATTATGCATAAAGGTTTGTGATTATTATATGGTTCAGTATGCATAAATATCCTACTATTCCACACTTCCTTAATAACACAATGTATAGGAGAACTAAGGCAAAACAACAAGTGTCAGTCTAAATACTTACAGACTTTCTCTAAACATTTCTATCAGGGCTTTAAAACAGAGCAGGGAACTTACAGAGTGTGAGAGCAAGACGTCAGGACAGAGTGCAGGAAGAGGAAAAAAGAGAAACAGATAGCTGGTGTGGGACAGCTGGTGTCTGCCCAGAGGATCACCAAATTAAAAGGATTTATTTCGAGGCACTGTGGGAAGAGAAATGGTCAGAAGGCCACAGTGTGTCTCTGTCCTGCACAAAAATAACAGGGTAGAGCAGAAGAACTAAAGCCAATGGAGACATAAACTGAAGAACTAATATGTTCCTTGTAACTAAGGATATTTGAAATGTTTACAAGAAAATTATGATTGAGTATCTTTTGCTGACTACAGATTAAACCAGTAGGTTTCTATGTCAAATGAGGCTTAAGCAATGGAGCCTGTTCCTCTATATGGCCCAATGATTTCTGAGACATAACTGTAACTGTTCATATATTATAATGGAATCATCATGCTTCTTCTATTTCCCTGGATATATTGCAGCAATACACTTGATTCATAATGAATGAATATGAAAATGAAGGGTTTAAAATCTTGAAATGCTCAAAGGAAAATCGCCCAATCAAGTTTTTTTTCCAAGATTTGAATCATGTTTTGATTTTGTAAGGAAAAATGTCACTCCAAGCCTTCTGGAAATGCTCCTTGCCTCTGTCACCTTTGGCTTGCTCTTTGGGTGCTCGGACCCAGTTTCTGTAAAGCTGCTTTGTGATTATAAAAATAAAATACTATATGAATCAACTTCACTAACCAAGTATCAGATGTTAGAAATGAAGAACTGTGGGAGAAGCTATATGCCAGAGTCACCTATATAATCTTTAAATATCTGTGTACATATGCCTAATCTAGCGCTAACATACATAAGTGCTTAAAGTTTGCAAACTCTTTAGGAATTTCTATATTTCTGCATGAAAATGATCTTTAACTCAGATTTTTACATCTTAAAAACAGATAAATACAATGAAATAAATAATAAAAAAACTAAGTATCACACTATTACTAACAACTACTCATTTATTTATTAAGGAAAATGACTAAATTTTACATATCTGTCAGTGGTAAAAGTGTGTGAAACTTTGCTTTCATCTTTTGGTGTGACCTCTTCTGAAGCCACAATGGCAACTTAATTATTCCAGTAACTGTTGATTAATAATACAACCTGTCTCTGGACGTTGACAAAACAAAGGAGATGGTTGTTGACCAAGTGACAACTCTCCGCTACACACTGATGGCTCATGCCTTGAGGTCATCAAAAGCACCAAATTCCTTGGTCTTCACCTGACCTCACCTGGTCCCTGAACACCAGCTCCACAGCCAAGAATGCCCAGCAGCATCTTTACTTTCTGATGAGACTAAGTAAAGCCCATCTTCCACCACCAATCCTCACCATCTTCTACAGAGGGACCATCGAGAGCACCCTGAGTAGCTGCATCATTGTCTGGTTTGGAAATTGCACGGCCATTGAATGCAAGGCCCTGCAGCGCATAGGGAGGTCAGCTGAAAAGATCATCAGAGTTTCTCTCCCTTCCATCACAGACATTTACACTACATTTCACTGTGTGAACTGTATATGGTTGAAATGACAATAAAAACTTGACTAATGCACATTGGCTTAAATGAACAGCTGCTCTAGGACGTTGGTAGGTATTGTCAAGTGCAGTGCTTGCACTTTAGGTCTGTTCCAATCCATTATGTTTTTTCTGCTTTACGCATCCTTTGATTTTTTTTCTTAAAGAACAATGTGCCAGCATTCTAGCTTGATTTTAGTTCTTCTCAAACATGAGGGTTTTACTCCCCATGTCTAGGACTAACCTGCCAGGCGGTTGTTGACACGGTTGTGTCGGGACCACAGCCAGTAAACAGCATCAGACACACTGGACACACGATCCAAACTCTCCTGCGCCATGCTTTCAAAGTGAGAAGCACATGGCCGACAGCCGAAAAAACTGCTAACATACTTTCTCATAGCCTGCAGGACTTCCATAGGATCTGCAACAGACAGACAAAGAGACAGAGAAAAAACTTATATAATTTTCCCCTTCTTAACCTCAATATAGTTCATTAAGATGTTTGGTATCTGAATGGTTGCACTGTAGCCAAGAGGCTAATATGGCTGACAGAAATAACATGTTGCATGGATGCTGTTTGGGTCTTCAGACTTCTTAACGGTTTGTTAAATGAATTGTAATTTCTCCAGCTATTAGGGTGCGGGCGTCCAATTCCTCTTTTACTTTTGCAGTGAAAAAACACCAAAACCCTGTCTGTATCCTAACACCTAACAGCACAATCATCTAAAACAATAAGTACAGCCCATGGAAATTGTTATTTTTTTTTCAACATATTTGCACATTTCACCCTATTTAATACAGTGCCTACAGATAAAGTTGATATATTTGTAAAAAGTAACTTTTTCAATCATTTATTCAACAAAAGTATCAACACCAAGCCATAACATTTCCACCATCATGTTTTACATTTGACATAAGGTTCTTCTCCTAAAAAGCTGTCTTTAGTCTATACCACATGTGTACTTTTACTGTGGCCAAACAACTCTATCTATATTATTCCAAAAGACACTGGCTTTGCCTGCATGTTCTTTGGCATTAGTCGTGCTCTAATGTTCTCAAAGGCTTTTCTTGATTTATTTCAAATAAGATATTTTTTAATTTCTTGCCAAACTCTTATATATTCACTATGTTTATTCGATAGCCTTAGAAATGTCTTTAGATCTTGGCATAACTACACCGCACACTTCATTAGCAAATAGAACACCTAGACGTCCGAATGAAAAAGAACAGGTTCAACTTGTACTTCCACATGCAGTGAGTTCTAATCAGTGGTACAGAACCTGGAACATCTAATTCTAATTTTAAGGACTTGTGATGCATGTAAGGGTGTTCTTACTCTTTTGTGTGTGACTGATCTGTTTTTGTGTATTTATATTTATATTGAAATAAAATGTCAATTGTGTGTGTATAATCACCTTTATTTGTAGGCACCGTATTTAAGAAGGTGAAATATTTCTTGTCCATGTGTTTGTCACCAGCTTCCATGAGATTAGCATATTTTTTCACATGATTCACACAATCTAATAATAGTAAGGCCTTTATTTTGTAGAACATAATTTAAAACAAATTATAATATTTTCAAGGATCTACAAACTGCAATAGACAATTTGTGAAAGTCAAAAGTCAAAGAGTGAAAGTCTTTGTGATTTTAGGAAAATAAATAAATAAATAAACACACAAACACACAAACAAACACTGCATGTATGCAAAGTGCATGGGGTCAGTTCAGTGGAACTGCGATTATTTTTCTGTTGGACAGAGAGCTAATCCAGGGCACCACAGCAGACAGATGGAAACACACACAGACACACACACACACACAGACGCACACACACAAACACACACACTAAGCCCCATCCCCACTGTAAGTTTCTGGATTAAGAGTGAGTATAGCTTTTATTAACCCTCCAGTTCCACTAAATAAACTAAAACCCTTCTGCAGCAATGAGACGGGGGTATAGGAGTTTAATACAGTCAGATGCGTGTATGTGTGTGTGAGTGCGTGATTTAGACAAAGGGAGAGAGAGAAAGAATACTGTTAATTTCCTTAACACCCGCACAGCACCTCCCCTTCTCTCTCTCTCTCACACAGACACACACACACACACACACACACACACACACACACACACACACACACACACACACACACACACACACACAAACACACAAAAAAAACTTGTGTGTGCCCCCATTGGAGAGAAATATATCATGGTGTCACAGCATCAAATGATTATTTGCTTCACTACCAGGAAGGTCATTATTAAGCATCATAGTTTGTATCATTAATGAAGCTAAAAAAGTTTGAATGAATAAATAAGGTCTCGTAAAAGAAATGAATAATTCAGCAATAATAAAAGTTTATAATAATGTTTTTATTTAATACATGCTATAAAAGACTCAAAGCGCAAAGAGAATGAAGTTCTGAATGAAAGACAGAATGACAACCACTGGGAGAAGGAAAGTGGATCTTGGGATAGGGGCAATAGTTACGGTATATAGAGCTGTGGGAGGTAGGGCACTATATCTCTCAAACGGGCAAGATAGGGTTTTTTAAAAGCAGGTACAGTGTCTTGAATCATGAATAATTCAGCATTGACAAAGTTTATTTATTTATTTAATACTTGTTTCAGTTTAACAAAAGTGTAATTAATACAATTATGTATGTTAGTGATAAGTTTCCATTTCATTATGTGATAGCTAAGTAAGCCCCAATGCAAACATTTGGAGTAGGAGGGAAAAATTGGATAAATTCAGCCTAAAGAGCACTTCTGGCATAAAACTAGAATTTGAAGATGTAATTTGCTCATATAATATTCTATAGCACAGCACTGCATCTTCAGCCTGACAGTATTTATGATTTTGAATCATGTTTGTATTTATCTATTAGTGTTCTCTCACTACAAAACCCCTTCAATACCCAGTTAGCTGTGGTGCATAAAGACTGATAGAAAGGATCGACAAAATTCTCAGATTTAATAATTTTATATAAAAGATGTAAAACTCCTCTGTGGAAAAAGTATGCCTTGGCTTCAGAAGGTAGTTTTTCCCCTTTAACAGAAATAACTGCTTGTAGGCATTCTGCATAACTGTCCATCAATCTCTAACATGGGCTTATTGGAATGTTTGACCCTTTAACTGAGTTCCAGATGTCTGAGGATTTTCTTGCATGTACTGTCCTTTTCGATTCCACGCAAAATTCAGTGGGGTTAAGAAATCGCTAATTTTTCCTTTTCGAGGATCATTATTATAGGTCCACCTCTGGTTCAGTTTCAACTTTTAAACAGATGGCCACACGTTATCTTTAAGCACTCTTTGATATGATATAGAATTTATAGCAGAAATAATGACTGCAAGTTTTCTAGTCTCTAAGGCAGCAAAGCAACCTCAAACCATAATGTTTCCACCACCATGCTTCAAAGCCAGTATAGGGTTCTCCTGAAAAGCTGTCTTGGCCACAATAATGGTACACATGTGGGGCACAGACCAAACAATTTTATCTACATTATTCCAGAAAGCCTGGTATTTGCCTACATGTTCTTCAGCAAACTGTAGTTTTACTGTAATGTTCTTTCTGGAGAAAAGCCTGACATGCCTTCCAAGCTGTTAAAATTTGTCTAATTTTTGTATGATTGAAGATAAATGCATTTTTTTACAGCAACGGTTACAAAAGCTACCTGCCAATCCCATGATGAAAGTCTGGGGTTCTTGGAGACCTTTTTTCACATCAAATGATTTGCTCTTGAGCTGAATTTACTGGGGCAGACAATCATAGATAAACTGACAGCCTTTGAAATCCACAAAACTTGATTTTCTTTACAGTGGAATCATTCATTTCAGATAATTTACAGGTGTTTTAAAATTCCTCACCAGAGTCAGTCACTAAACAATAGATAATAGTCATTGTTTATATGTGGCGCTGGTTAGCATGAGTGACATGGCACTAATCAAAACTATGCACAAATGGTATTTTTTGTTGTTAAAAGATAAAATTCAGCCATTAAGAAAAACTCTGCCAAGTACTTCCAATTTTTTAAACCAGAAAATCAGACTGTCAACACTATTTTGATACTATGTATGCATGTTTACAACAAAAGTAGTAGATGCATTTTTCCTCTTGGCTGCAGTGTCATTTAAATTGATGGAGACAGGAATGTTAGTTTGTGTGTGTGCCCCGTAGTGGTAGGTACCTGTGCTCCCTGAGGCTTTGGCCTGTATGGTCAAAACATGGAAGAGTGTCCAGACAGCACAAGGATAGCCACGATACTGAGGCCGAGAACCTTGACAACCAACCCACCGCACACCTGCAGGGAGGACCGCATTACTGCTCTGAAACACACACACATACACAAACGTCTAAATGGACTACGCTTTCACAGGTCATTAAAGTTAATCAATTTTCTTCTCAATCAATCCCTAAATGAAGCCAGCAAGGATTACTAAAATATACTCCAAGAGTCCATTTACTGCAGAAACCTGAGTTACCCTTTTCATGATCTCAGACAATCCAACCAACAGTAATCAGAAGTACGGCTTCTTTTTACTGCGGCGTTTAAATACGCTCATGTCTTTCATCGCTCCCTTTTAATTAATTTAGCCACTGTAGGCACTAGAGTCCATAGAGAGCAGTGGAGCTGGATTCTGTATTGGAGGGATCAGTTCGTTCCATGACTGGACTTCATCATGCATCCCCACTCAACCATTGATTCATTGATTAGCTGACTAAAAGGTAATGATCTTTGTAAGTGACCACTCCATTCAGCATGGATGTGCGTAAGAATTGTCTTTCTGTGTGTGTACGTGTATAAAGTCCTGTAGGTTTCTTGGTTAATTATGTCATGGTATTATGTGGTAAAAATGGGGACATTTTGTAAAATGCAAAAAAAATCTGCAGTGTGTAAAATCTCTTTAAACTTTTATTTAACTGACAATAGTACAAAGAAATGTTCTGGTTGACCAACTTTCTTGGTCAGTATTAATTTGTTGCACATTTAAAAAAGTGAAATAAGTATAAGAGTAAGTGAGTGATTATTTGTAAGAAGTTAATAGAAAATTTAGATATAAGATTTACACAATAAGCAGGTGAACGGTAGCAGGTGAGGGGTCATGGTTGCCTTTAAAAGGAGCACAAACCAAAGGCTCAGCCTCTGATGGGTCGCAAAGATGGATCCAGGTTCTGAACTTTGTGCCAAACCTCATGAAAGAATGGTCATTCAGTTAAAAAAACAACACAAGATAATACTGTTAAAATAATTCAGGGAATCTGGTAAAATGCACTGCATGAGAAACCGTCATGCTACTGTGATAAATATAGCCACATGAGGTTGGGAAGACTTGGAATTGGAAAAGGAATCTGAAACTATTACCCAAAGAGAAAGCCAAACTTCAAATCTATGTAGAAATACTGCTGAGTTCTCTGGGTCTGAGGTCATCTCAGATGGACTGAAACCAAATGTGCTGTAGTCAGATGAGTCCACATTTCAGCTTGTTTTCAGGAAAAAAACAGACAATGAGGTGCAAAGAAAAAAAGGGACCCATCCAGATTGTTATTGGTGACAAGACAAAAGTCAACACCTGTAATGGTATGGGGGTGCATCCATGCCTATGACATAAGTGACCTGCATTGGTGTGAAGGTACCACACATATATTGAGATTTAACAGAAAACCTTTGCTGCATTTAAAGTGGCATCTTTTCCTGGGAAGTCCATGGTTAACTCCCCAAGACAATGCCAGGCCTCATTTTGCACACACTAAGAAAAGCTTGGCTTCTTAGATGGAGTGTGCATGTTCTTGACTCCAAACTTGTCTTCTATCTGTCCATCTCCTATTAACGTAAATATGTGTATAAGGTATTAACGTAAACATTCCACTTGGGAGATATTTTCTTTGTTAAAAAATATAATATCTGAGAATTAACAAAATCACAGATTCTTGTTCTTCTTTGCAAATGGGGTTTGTAAAAATGCATGAGTTTTGGGATATAGATGATAGAGGAGTATTACATGAATAGAGCTGTCAGGTAAGTATTTGGATAGAGCTTCAGGATGACTGTTGTGATCAAAATGTTTACTGAGTATTGAAAAACAGCTGCTCGATAAGTAATATGAACAAAAAACTGAGGGTTAAGCATCGGAATACAGTTGTTATGTGAGTACAGAAATAGAACTGGTTGGTTGAATCTAAGAATATAGCAGGTGGTAAAAAGTTCTGTTCTCACCAGTACTGTGCTGTCCAGTGCTGTTCTAAAGTCACTATATGCGATTTCTGCTTCTGTCTGCTCCCGTAGCCAATTGTCCATGGCCTTCAAAGCACCTTTTACTGCAGGTCTGCCTGGAAAATACTTACACACAGTCACACACAACACAGATTATTGATCATGATAAGTCAACTGTCAAGTGAAGCTTTATCTTTAAGCTCAACACCTTATAATTGAGAACTGGTTAAAAGAAACATTGAAGATTTTTAAGAGATTACACTGACTAAGTGAGGCACAGGGAATTTGGGATCCATAACATGTGGCATGGTGTTCTCAGTATGAGATAAGCAGACAGATTTTCTAAGAACAGGACACAGTTTGCATGGGCATACTGTCACCAACCTACCAAACCTCATATCAGCAAAGACAAACCCACCATTTTACATATCGTCACTGTCCAGAGAAAATCATGTATCCGTTTTTCTTTTTTGATTTAGATTTTTCAACATCAGCACAGCACATGTAGGCAATTATGGTCTAAAACTAAACAGATTCACAATGTTTCTTTAAAAAAAAAAAAAAAAAAAAAAAAATCTACGTGCTTAATCCCTGCACTCAGAAAAGCAGGATGGAGACATCACTACTCTGTTTAGAGACACATGACAAACAGAAGCATAAGGCTGAGATTGAACACACACACACACACACACATTATATAATCCTACAACCATATATACCCTATAACCACTGTACTCTTCCACTTTATTATTTCCATTCCCAAAATATTGGGGTACATTTTCCTTCTTTGAACATTTTTACCACCAAGTTTCACCACTTTTTTAGTGACTATTTGTCATCAGTATATGTTTACAAACCATGTAAACTCATATTAAATTTAAAAGTTAAAGGCAACATTAAATGTTAAAATTTGAAAATTGTATTTTTCTATAAACAACATGCTCATTTAGAATTTGATAGCAGCAACAGACTTTTAAAAATCTGAGGCAATGAAAGATCTGAATAGTTGTGTAATGCCCCCCCTCCCAAAAAAACAACAACAACAACATCTGGTGGAGCTTCTCATAACTACTTAGGTTAAGTGGTGCTTTCAAAACACAGGCAATTGGCCTCCTCAGTTCCCAAATATTAACAGTGTGCTGTTAAGAGGTGCTAAACATGCTCCTGTCTGAACGTTTCTTAAAATATAATGCTGTCATAAAATTCTAAATGAGAATATATTTTTCATAAAAGTATACGATTTCAATTTTAACATTTGATTTGTTGTTTTTGTTCTATTTTCATTTAAATTAGGCTACATTGCATATCACCACATTCTATTTTCTTTTTCATTTTCACAACCTATGCTAACAGTATAAAATCGTAAAACCTGATACTTTACATTATAAATGGTCATTAATATGACATCCAATTTCACCAACTTAGGCTTCAATCTAAATGTTTTCAAAGAAAACATTTAAAAACATCCTGCCCTGCAGAGTCCCCAAACTTTTCACATGCACTATATGTGCACATGTGTACACATTCGTCAGTAGATCCAGCGATTCTGGGCTAGCACCAATGCAAGTGACCTCTCTTTTCCAATCCTGCTGCAAGGTAACACTGCCGACACACGGTGGGACACAAACACACACTTGTGCTGCATGGCTGGGCAATGGGGGATCCCAGAGGTGTGCGTTTGGTTGATTTGTGCTGCTGAGTCTTTTCAATTTACCGGCAGCCATCTGCGTCTGTTCATCAGCGCTAACAGGATCACCATTCCAGCAGCTCACTTAAAAAGGATCTGTGGAGATTTACTTAACCCCAAAGACCCATGCATGCACGCACGCACGCGCACACACACACCAACCATGGCCTATGGTGCATTCATGGAAGCAAAAAGTCAATCAGGGCAACAAGACACGCGTCTACCTATGTCTGGAGCACTGGGGTGTGTTTTTCTGCATCTGCCCAATGGTCAGGTCTCTAGCCAGTAAGAAAAGCTCATCAGCAGCCTTCTGGGTGCAGCAGCAGATCAAATAGGATTGTCCAGACAAAAGGCATTGTTGAAAGACACACACACACACACACACACACACACACACACACACACACACACATCAATGATTGCATCTCTGCATTACATTGAATTTTAATCGAAGCACACACACGCTCACTCGGGAACTCTCTAGAACGTAGCCAGCATCTCATCAGCAGCAATCGGAGGCCAGAAAGGAGTATAATTCAATTAATCTGTTTAGTTAGTCTGTGAAAAAACACCCCAGAACAGCCTAACCGTAACCTCTTGAACTACAGGTGAGCGGTGTGACCCTTGTGATGAATTCAGTCATGGCTCACTTTTTTGTGTGTGGTTAAAACATCTGCACATAATAAAAGATCAATTGAAACCAATTATAAATGACAAAAATAACCAGTGTACAGTAACTGCAAACATGCACAGTAACAAATGGCTGATCTTATTTTATTCATTTATTTTGACCTAATATTTCTATACATCCTTGCTGAGCATTTGTGTCACAGCAGTTTGGGTGAGCTTTCATAATTAATGCACTGATAGAAATGGTCCATACATTTTCACAAGAATATATTGGATATGCAAAATCTTCTGAAAGCAATGATATATGATCAAACCTCTTCAGAGCCTCTTTTAAATGCAGCACTACTGTTTTGCAGGTGCAATGTCCAACTTGTTTGTAATACTCATAAAATTATCCATGTTATATTTCTGACAAATTGCCCAGCCCTACCTGCAACTGTTGGCTAAGCTGATCATCTCAGAACAACTTATTTAATGTCTACTATGAATTACGTAGTATCTATGGATTGTTCAATTGTTTAGTATTTACTACGAATTGCTCATTATCTATGATGAATTGATTCGAATCTAATATGAATTATTCAGTATCTACTATAAATTATTCTGTATCTATAATGAATTATTCAGTATCTACATTGAATTATTCAGTGTCTTTGATAAATTGTTTAGTATCTATGATGAACTGATTAGAATCTACAATGAATTATTAAATATCTACCATGAATGATTCCGTATGTACAATGCATTATTCATTAACAAGATTATCTGAGATTACTCAACAACTGCACACTGTTTTAGACAAGCGTGTGATGATTTAAGCACAAGTAGCACACTTCTGTTTTGTGGCAGTACTTGCTATCTTCATTAGTCTCCTAGCTCCAGTGCAAAACTGGATGTAGATTTAGACACCAAACATGTCTTGGCTAATCCACTATATTTGGAGTAAGGCAGCAAAATGTATACTCTTGATCCTTCACTAAACTTTTTTTTTAGCTGGTCCCCTGCTCATTCTGGTGGCCACCAGCACCCAATCTCCGAAAACTACCAGCTCTCTGCAACCCATCCACAACCCCTCACTCCCTCCCACTGGACCATGACAATCCACTTCACCCCAGCAATATGTCATCCAAAATCCGATTAGTATCAGCACTTGAGAAACTGCAGTGTGTCTCCATGGAGGGAGAATGCATCTGTTGGCCGTGGGTAGAGGAGCTCCGCTTAATCTGTCCTCCACGGCCCTCTGGGAGCAATATGCAGGTCAGCCGTGTAAAAGCTGCCTAAACAGCTCCCCTGCTACCACTGGGACACCCCCTCCTTTACCGCCACCCCCT
Source organism: Arnoldichthys spilopterus (assembly GCA_037974385.1). NCBI lineage: Eukaryota > Metazoa > Chordata > Actinopteri > Characiformes > Lepidarchidae > Arnoldichthys > Arnoldichthys spilopterus. The sequence continues at coordinate 20,735,619 of JBBPDA010000019.1, read as the reverse complement.
TGGCCCCCATGCTCAGACAATAGGCTTTGTTTGTGAGAGTCCAAGGCTTGTTAGAGTGAAAAGTAGCAATGCTAGGGGCCAAGCAATTGCTGGTTGTCAGCATTGTAAGGCTGTCTGTAGGCATCCTCAAGTGAAATTTTGACTTTTTTGCCATTTCAAATGTAACTGAAGAAAATTCTGGCCCAGAACCAAAGTTGGCTACCATAGACAAACCATAATTAATACCAAGAAGTCAAATTTACAGCTGCTGATAAATAATGCATGTAACATTACATCGTGCTTTTAACACCCCGTATTACATCACTTCATATCATTTAAGGTAGAAGAGCAGATATTTAAAAAACTGGTAAACTTACTGAAGTCTGCAGTCTTTCTTTACATTTTTGCCCTGCTGGTCATTATATGTCATTTGACATTAAAAAACAGAAAATAAGAAATCAGAAGTGCACAAGAATAAGAATTAAAATGCAAATTCAATACATAGTTATGTAATACGTTATGAACAACGAAATACATTATTTAATTTAAACAGTTTAAAGTGACAATTAATTTAAGATTTTAAAAGCCAACAACTACATTTGATTTGTTGAAGTTACTTGTTGAAGGATCAATAGTTACTGAATAGGGGATAAACAAGCATATCACAAATTGGTCTAATCACATGCTGCTGTTCATCTGAAACCCTGAGATATTCTGTGCAATATTCATTTTCTAAAACAGTGCTAAGAAAGTGCTTCTCAATCCTGGTTCTGGAGTACCATGTCCTGCATGTTGTGATTTTCCTGCTTTTATTCACTCAGTGACACATATACATATATACACACACACACACACACACACACACACACACACACACACACAAACTCCCCACACTCTATAAACCTTGTGAAACCCAATTACAGTGATAAAGCACATGATAGCAA
>JBBPDA010000019.1:20719834-20734596 GCA_037974385.1 Arnoldichthys spilopterus | reverse complement strand
CCACAGCCTTTTCTAGTATTTTTGAAATAAAAGGGAGGTTTGATATTGGTCTGTAGTTAGAAAGCTGGCAGGGGTTGCGTTCTGATTTTTTAGCAAGGGTTTAACAACTGCTAGCTTAAAAGTTTCAGATACATACAGTAGCTGATACTGAGGGAGGAATTTATTATTCTCATAAGAGGTTCCATTACTGTTGGTAGTATTTGTTTTAAGAAGTGTGTAGGTAGGGGGTCTAGGTCTAAGTAATGTGAGTGCTTTTGTGAAGATGTTTCTGTAGTACATTGAGGCATTTTAGTACAGTGAGGCATTTTTAGTACAGTGAGGTGTTTTGGCATTCTGTTCTTTTTTCACATTTTAAAATGAAGCAATGATGTGTATATTGCCTTTGATTTTGTTGTCGTATGCAGTGAGTGAACTGTTGTTCAGTGGGGTTTGGGTTGGGTAATTGTGACATTCTCTGAGGTGTAGGGAAATCAGCTGATAAGTCACTAATGGCCATTCGAACTTAATGAGGAAAAACATGCAGAGGGAGGTGTGTGTGTGTGTGTGTGTATGTGTGTATTTGTGCATGCTTTCTCTGCTGAGGACATTGAGCTGTACATTGATGTTGTATTAGCAGTAGTTTACAAACATGTGGTAGCACTCACAGTACTTCGAGAAAGTACATGCTAGCCTTCACACTAGTGCATGGAACTATAATGTGGGACTAAAAAGGGTGGAAATATGCTTTATAAGGGTGTTTCCAGTTTTGATCATAGACAGAATAGGTTGAGGGATGTGTCAGAGGAACAGTGTTGCCTTTTGTACAGTGTTTCACACACTTGGTTTTTAACATTTTTCAATACTATATTTAAATTGTTACTGTCTTTTCTGTCTGCATGTCTTTGTTCTTTCTCTTTTTTCTCTCTCTGTCTCTGACTCACTCTTTCTCTGTCCTTCTTGATCTCCTGCCCTATTAGTAAAGTATGAGTAGTTACTTTATCTGTGTTAATTAAAATGTTCAAACTTAAAAATATAACCCATAAAGAGCCAGAAGTAGGCATGGGCACACACACACAGTGAGAAAGTGTGTTACTAATTCATTATTAATGTGTGTCACAGTGTTAAGTACAAAGAGAGATGAGGTTCTGGGTTCTTAGAGAATTTTACATGATTTCATTTCCCTTCAATTATTAATGAATGTCGGCTCTCAAGTTTTATGAGAGGAGATGGGAGGACGAGAGCGAGCAAGATAGGGAGAGAAACAGAGACTGGATCAGAGATAAAAAGATACATGCCTATCCACACCTTGTGTGGTGGTAAGATTTTGCTGAGTTTAACAGACATGAGTCATTAGGAGCTGTATATAGAGGCTGTATGGAGGATGTGTAATTAAAAAGCTGGAGGTCTGTACTGCAGCTGTATAGTGCCAAATTGAAGTTAGAGGTTAGTATTGAAAGATTGACAGACAGTAGATTAGAAACTTAATCAGGTGTGTGTGTTCTGTCCCAGCACATCAGTTTGTAGCTTCTAACTGTGTAGTTTACTAAGTGCAGTCAAGTTTGTGTAGCACAGTGGTTACTTTTAATGGTTCTTTTTTAGTGCAGTGTTATAGATGTCATGTGCACTGAGGACGTGTCCCCACCAAGGGCCATTACCATCACTTTTTTGGAATTTAAGTCAATTGATCTTTTTTTTTTAAACAATTCTAGCACCCCAGCCCAGTCAACAAAGCTGTACAGCTATTTATTTAGTATAGTGAGGCATCTTTAGTACAGCTGTTTCTTTAATGCAGTGAGGCGTCTTTAGTACAGCTGTTTATTTAGTTTAGTGAGGCATCTTTAGTACAGCTGTTTCATTAATGCAATGAGGTGTCTTTAGTACAGCTGTTTCTTTAATACAGTGAGGCGTCTTTAGTACAGCTGTTTCTTTAGTATAGTGAGGCATCTTTAGTACAGCTGTTTCTTTAATGCAGTGAGGCATCTTTAGTACAGCTGTTTCTTTAATGCAGTGAGGTGTCTTTAGTACAGCTGTTTATTTAATACAGTGAGATGTTTTTAGTACAGCTGTTTCTTTAGTACAGTGATGCGTCTTTAGTATAGCTGTTTATTTAATACAGTGAGGTGTTTTTAGTACAGCTGTTTCTTTAGTACAGCGAGGTATCTTTAGTACAGCTGTTTCTTTAATACAGTGAGGCGTCTTTAGTACAGCTGTTTATAATACAGTGAGGCGTCTTTAGTATAGCTGTTTCTTTAGTGTAGTGAGGCGTCTTTAGTACAGCTGTTTCTTTAGTACAGTGATGTGTCTTTGGTACAGTTGTTTCTTTAATAAAATGAGGCATCTTTAGTACAGCTATTTATTTAATACAGTGGTGTCTTCTAATGTTGCAGCAAAGTTTCTGTTGTTTTGATATATGCATTGCTTTTGCTCTCTGTGTTGTCTGCAGTGAGTGAACTGTTGTTCAGTCAGGTTCGGATTGGGTAATTGTGACATTCTCTGATGTGTGGGGAAATCACCTGATGAGTCAATGATGGCCATTCAAACTTAATGAGGAGAAATGTGAAGAGGGAGGTGTGTGTGTGTGTGTGTGTGTGTGTGTATGTTTGTGTGTTTCATTTTAAACATGTTATGGTGATCCACAGTATCCAATTAAATGTGTTACATAAAACAGTGTATAAGTTGGTGTTTATTAGTTTGGATGACTTGGTGAATGATTAGTTCTGAAAGCCATTGTCATGTTTTATGACTCTCTTTCATTCTAGTTTTCCAGTTTCTAGATTTCAGTTGATATTATATAACCATGTTTATTCTTATTGTTTTTTGCAAGAGTTGTAGGTCATATGAGCATTTTAGAGTATTATAGCATGTTCTTTATCTCTAACATTATCACCTCTTTTTTCTGTAGTGTATTGCAATCAGTCAGAATCTGAATATTACAGAGAACTTTTTAAGTAAAATAATAGAAGCTATATTGCCCCTTACACTTGATGTTGTATATTTCAATCTGTCAGAATGACTGTGATGTATGTAAGTATAGGACATTAAAGAGCACCTTAAATAGCCTGTTTTGCACCTAAGTTGATGTACATATGCTTGTCACAGCCATTGGTGCATTTGTGTTTATGTGTTTGTGTGTGAGTGTGTTCTGGGCTTTTTTGCATTAGCGATCTCCTAAAGTATATGTCCTCAGTAGGGAGTGTGTGTGGAGGAAGTAGAGATTAGCTCAGTGTGGTGTCTGGGTGGAGGGCTGTGATTGTGGAGCGTGCGTGCGTGTGGGTGGATGAGTGGATTGCTGCTGTCTTAAAGCTTAAAGCCTGTTATCTGCAGCCCCAGGACTCCACTCATTTAAATGTAAATGCAGCAGTGGTGCACTCAGGCCAAGCTTCAGGCCCACAGGCAGAAGCAGCAGCTAAAGCAGGAAAAAGGAGGAGGGCTCGTCCTGCTGGTGTTAATGAGCACTGCTGTCTCACATGCACATATACAGGCCTTTCATTAGCCCACTGCACTTCTAGTCCGCTCACTTCTGCCAGTCGCTTAAGCAGCCCACATTAACAAACAGGCGTCTACCCTACATCTATTTATATTAAACATATAAGAAAAATGTAAGGAAAAATTCTCCAGTTTCCCCTTAACCCTATAAGAAATGCTTGGTATCCAAAGTGTGCTTCTTTATTTTGCACCAGAACTACGATGCTAATGGAGCTAACAAGTAATAAAAGTACTATGTAGCCACCTGTTAGCATTCTGTAAGCTGTCACACACCTCAAATTACATTGACTTGTGAAAGTTTCCTAAGTGCAGTCAACTTTGTGTAACACAATGGTTACTTTAGTACAGTGTATTTTCTTTAATACAGTCAGTCTTTTTTAGTGCAGTGTTATAGATGTCATGTGCACTAAGGATGTGCCCCCACCGTTATTTTGTCAAGGGCCATTTTGTCTTCATCACTTTTTTGAAATTTGAGTCTTTTTGAAACAATTCCAGCACCCCACCCCCGGTCAACAAAGTTGTACAGCTGTTTCTTTAGTACAGTTAGGTGTCTTTAGTACATCTGTTTCTTTAGAACAGATGTTTTTTGGTACAATGTGGTATCTTCTTTACTATCCAAAGTGTGCTTCTTTATTTTGTACTAGAACTATGATGCTAATGGAGCTTACAAGTATTAAAAGTATGTAGCCACTTGTTAGCATTGTGTAAGCTGTGTCACACACCTCAATTTGCATTGAATTGTGAAAGGAAAGTTAAAAATGTACCCATCACTGCTTCTGCAACACATATCCTCTTATAGCAGTGCTGTGTTAGCCTCTAGGCTGAAATTTCCTTGCTTCCATTCTGGGAAAACCCCATTCTAATAGTGGATTTGGAAGGAAAATATTTAAAAATTAAAAAAAAAAAAGTAAATTTTAAAGGACTACTACAACCACTTGGAGGTGTACCTGGTGTTGGGCTGTTTATTTATTTATTTATTTATTTCCTTTCACTTACTAGCTAATGAAATGTTGAAAATAATCTAAAGGGTAAAGTTAGCAAGTTAAGTTACCTAGCTACTTAGCTTACTTAAGTTACACCCCTTCTCTCAGACTATCAGCTATTTTTCCTGATCATTGTTTGCTTCAGTAAGTTTTTTTTTTTTTACTGAGAATGAAAAAATTATTATTTGTCAAAATATCAAGTCTTCAAATAGTTAAAAAAATATAATAACTTTATATTCATTATTTATTTATTACTTAAATATTTTATTACTTGTTCATGTAAGGACAATTCTTTTTAAATTCTTTAATGGATTCCAATTACACTTTTGTGTAACTGTTCCTGATTCTGAGCAAATCAAAATCACTGAGGAAGTAAAAGAATGAAATGCATGTGTATGTGTGTGTGTGTGTGTTTGCTTATGTATTTTTATACAGTTTACACAGACAGTACTCCTAGATATATGTTGATATACTTGATTAAACAAAAAAGTCATTTAATCAACAAAAATATCAAGAAATATAATATTCTGTTATGGACAAAATACACCCTTTAGTCAAGAATAGCCCCCCCTCATCTGAACTGTGACATGGCCATGTTGTCACACTTGTAACTGGTCTTTTTAAGTTTCTATTACTTTTTAACCATGTTAGCATGTAAAACTAAAGAAACAAGATTTAAACACCTAGCACCTTGTGGCTAATTGGCTGCATTATGTAGTAAATTGTGTGTAAAGTGTGTGAGTTTGATTATATGCGAAACTATTGCTTTAATGAGTATCATTTTTTTTCTGATTGTGTGGATCCTTCATGTTGAAATGTTGTCAACTTTTAAGCTGGAAGGCTGAACTTGCCACTGCTGAGAGACGTGTGAATGTGTGTGTCTCTGTGCTAGTGTGTGGGTGTTTTCTCTCTCAGGACACACAGCTGTCACCCCTCTGCAGGCCCTGACAGGACTTTACTGTCCGCTATTTTAAACAGCACATCGCTCAGAGGGACAGCGGTATAATGGAGAGAGAGAGGGAGAGAGAGAGAAAGAAAGAGTGCGTGTGCTGTGGCAGAACTATAATGAGGTCGGCATGTAGAGGAGCAGCAAGTCAGGTGTAAAGAAGTGTGATGGAAAGTAACATGGAAAGACATTGTTTGGGTATCTGCAACCAGAAGTTACTGCTGCTCTGCTGTTTGTGCAGTTACAGGCCTCAGATACTTGTATGTGTGTTTGCTAATTACAGTGCCTGTCTGCCAGCTGCCCTTCCAGAGGTGTTTGTATGTTTGTGCTGGAATTTGCTAAGCCTTACTCATTTTCTGAACAGGTTGAACAAGTAGGAGATCAATGAAGATTGTGTGTCTGTCTGTCTCTGTCCTTCTGTCTGTTCATTCCTACTAGGCCTGGGCAATATATAGAATTTTCTCTATGCATCACATCCTGTTCTGCGCTCAGTACAAACTGTCACATATTTTTAAGCCGACAGCACAAGACTCACTTTAGCATTTCATTTCTCCAGTCACTCGCTCATAGACAAAAAGGCTGTATTCAAAAGTACATACTAAAAGTAATGCTGTGTAAAATAGTACAAAACCATTAGAAGTCTATCTGACGTTTGTCCTTCTGTCACTCTAAAGACAGATCAATTGTCAATCTGGCTGACATGTTTGGACAACTGTCCCCTCACACTACACATCAAAGATTTATTTTCAGTGCAAAGAATAACAGCAGATTTAACAGGGACCTGACAATATATCCAGATAGTGAATTACCTTCCATATTCCAGACAAAGATCAGGCTTGCTGAGAATTAAGCCTTTTACAAACTGTGCAGTAACAGCAGCCATTTATGTTGATTGCACGTGACTCTACGAGATGATGCCAGTAGTATCTTGGTCAAATTCTGTACAAAAATGTGTAATGTCACTGACCTGGACATGTACATGCCAGATTACACTATAAAGACTCTTTGACCTTTAACTTGTGAGAACCAGAATTATCTAGTTGGTTTCTCTTGGTTTCTCTGAGGTTTTTCAGTGTTTTCTGGATTTCTCTGGGTTTTTCAGGGTTTCTTATGGTTTCTCAGTTTTTCTTCAGATTTATCAGGATTTGTCTGACTTTCCCAGTGTTTAGGATTAAATTAAAATGTATTTATTACTTATTTGTCACATACACAGTTATACATACATGTAAGCGCAACATGCATTGAAATTTAATCTCTCCATTTTACCCAGTGAGCACACCAATGTGCAGCACGCAGTGAGCAGTTGAGTGGGGGGGCACTTCACCCTGCTTGCTGGTTCTGGGAATCAAAATTTGTCAATATTTTCCAGGAAATCTTGAACATATTGACTGCCTATGTGTTGAAGCTTAATCTGAAACTCAGAGTATGCGCTTTTTCCCTGAGACTTGAAACCATTTTATCTAATTTCAGAACCCTGTTGTTGTGGTCTGAAGATCCCAAAACAAAGGGTTCATTTTGTTGTGCTCCAACCTCTTCTCTTCACATTCGCATTCAGCCAGTGCAGCTCAACAGCCATGTTTCTACAACATGCTCATTTATGTGTATGTGAAACAGTACAGGTGGTATTAAATGGTTTAGTGACATTCACATGTGGGAATGCCAATATCTTGCTCTGGTTTGCAAAAATAATAATATTATAATCAGTTAGTGAACGACAGGTTTTTACAGAGTTGATGTGAGTGACTATCACTCATACTGTTATTGCAGTCACTTGGTTAAACATCTGCAGGCACATGGTTTCTCTTAGTTTTTTTCCTCAAATTCTCTGTGTTTCTCAGTCATTTTCTTGATACCTTTGAGTTTTTCAGGCGTTATTGAGTTTTTCTGGATTAATCTTGTTAAAACTGTTCTCAGGGTGTTTCTAGATTTCTACGGGATTTGCTCCAGACCAGGAGTAGCTTGTTTCCATGGCAATGCATTATTGTGTTATGCTGCCTCCTGACAACACAGATGGCAACTAGAGCAGAGCCAAGAAACAAAGAAACAAGTCCAAAGATACAATAATCCTGCACCCACAAATCTCTCTCTTCCTCTCCTTCTCTCTCGCTTCCAACACTCTTTCCCTAAAGCGTATGTTAACATGAATAAATTGCTATGGCCACTTTGAAAAACATGGCAGCTATTAAATGATTTAAAAAGCCAGTGTGTGGTAAATCGGTGCAGTCACTCTGTGTACTGTGCTGCAGTGGACAGAAAACTCAGCTTATCTGTCACAGGTAGGATCACCTGCTTCTCAGTATAACTACATAAGAGAGAGAAGTTTATTTATTTTGTCAAACAGTGTAACTCTTCTTTCCACTCTTGGTAGTCTTATTGCAGTAAGTGTTTCAAGTAAATTCTGGATATAGGTTGCAGTTGAGGGGAGTGTCTTTTAGCATTCTTATATCCCAGCACTCTGGTGGTTTAGTGTTCTGATATTCCAGCACTCTGGTGTTTCATTGTTCTCCTGTTTCAGTGTTCTGGTGTTTCAGCATTTTGTGTTTCAACATTCTGGTGTTTTAGTATTCTGTTGTTTCGGAGTTCTGGTGTTTCAGCATTCTGGTTTTTCAGCACTCTGATGTTTCAAAATTCTAACGTTTCAGTTTTCTGATTTTTCAGCATTCTTGTGTTTCAGCATTTTGGTGTTTCAGCATACTGGTGTTTCAATGTTCTGGTGTTTCAGTATTCTGGTGTTTCAGCGTTCTGGTCTTTCAGTGTTCTGGTCTTTCAGCGTTTTGGTGTTTCAGTATTCTGGTGTTTCAGTATTCTGATGTTTCAGAATTCTTGTGATTCAGCATTCTGGTGTTCCAGCACTCTAGTGTTACAGTGTACTGGTGTTTCAGAGTTGTGGTGTTTTAGCCTTCTGGTGTTTCAATGTTCTGGTGTTTCAACATTCTGGTGTTTTAGCTTTCTTGTGTTTCAGCATTCTGGTGCTTCAACATTCTGGTCTTTCAGTATTCTGGTGTTTCAGAATTCTGGCCTTTTAGCATTCTGGTGTCTTAGCATTCTTGTGTTTCACCATTCTGGCGTTCCAGCACTCTAGTGTTTCAGTGTTCTGGTGTTTCAGCATTCTGATGTTTCAGGGTTCTGGTGTTTTAGCGTTCTGGTGTTTTACCACTCTGGTGTTTCGTTGTTCTGGTGTTTCAGTGTTCTGGTGTTTTAGCCTTCTGGTGTTTCAGCACCCTGGTGTTTCAGCATTCTGGTGTTTCAGTGTTCTGTTTTTTCAGCGCTTAATGTTTCAAAATTCTATTGTTTCAGTTTTCTGATTTTTCAGCATTCTTGTGTTTCAGCATTCTGGCGTTTCAGCATTCTGGTGTTTCAGCATTATGGTTTTTCAGTATTCTGGTGTTTCATTATGTTGATGTTTCAGTATTCTGATGTTTGAGTACTCTGGTTTCATTGCTCTGTTGTCTCAGTACTCTAGTGTTCCAATGCTCTGATGTTTCAATATTCTGGTGTTTTATTGCTCTGATGCTTCAATATTCTGGTGTGTCATTGCCCTGATGTTTCACTATTCTGGTGTTTTACTGCTCTGATGTTTCGGTACTCTGGTGTTTCATTGCTCTGATGTTTCAGTATTCTGGTGTTTGGTGTACTTTTTATTACTCTGAAATTCATTATTCTGGTGTTCAGTATTCTGTTATATGCTTAGTGTTCTGGTATTTGTTTTAGTCTAATGTTTTAGAGGTCCAGCATTTCAAAATTGTGATGTTCAGTGGTCAGTAGTTTTATGTTGTAACTGTCCTATGTTGGGTGGGACTGTACTATACAGGCTGGGTTGGTACTGAAGGCTATAGGCCTGCTATAAGCTCCTTTTGGTGCAGTTTGTTTCACTGGTGGTACCTTCTTTAACATCAACTGTAATTGTGACAATTGCTATAATCACTGTATAATCCAACAAACAAACAAACACACATACACTTGTATGATGTAGTATTAGTCTTGTGAGTTTCCAGTTAAATATATTGACATGTTTGGACCTTTTAAGATGAAGTTTCTGTTTCTCCCTTCTCCCATTTGCTGCTCTGTGTTGTCCAGATACAATAAGATTGCCCTTATTCTGACTTTTTGCTAAGTTAGGAAAGTGCAGACAAGTCTAGTGCAATGCACCACTAAAGGAGAGACACTAAATTCCATTGGTGCAATTCTGGAGCTCAGGATAGATTAAAACTGCGAACAATAGCAATTTCCTCAACTTACAGGCAGGCTCTATGTTATGGTATTAATATGGCAACAGATAAAGCCTAAATGTTCTCATGACTATTTACACTCTCACTTTAGTTCCACATTAAATTATTTATTAATTCTGAATAATTCATAGTAGTGGTGCATTGAAATTAAAATTTTAGGAAATTCAGGACAGACTGGACCTGCAACCTTAAGATCTGACAATAAATAGCATACAATTTTAATAAATAATTTTTATTTTATAAAATAAACATGTAAAAAGATTGTTGTATAAGGCAATGATTTAGAATATCTTTTATATTTTTTTCCTGTTTTGCTGCATTCCATATATTGAGTGAAAATCTGGATGTGGTTTGATCAAGATTTTTAGTGATGGATTTTTATAGAAACCATGTGAGCTATGGGTGTCTATTGAGTTCAAGTGTTTGTAAGTAATGTTAGCCTCACACCCACAGTTTTAAACTAAAGAAGCAACAGTTATATCCTATATGTCTTTGCTGCTTGACTACATCTAGTGGGCAGTGGTGGCCTAGTGTTTAGGACACTGCCTTTGCAACCTGAAGGTCGCAGGTTTGAGTCCTGGCCCGGGCACTACTGAGGTAACCTTGAGCAAGGTACCGTCCCACTACGCTGCTCCCCGGGCGCTGTTGGTAGCTGCCCGCTTGTGCACGTGTGATGGGTTAAATGCAGAGATCACATTTCGTTGTGGTGCTTGAGCGTGTTCACAATGACAAAGAGTCACATTCATTCATCTGGAGTCAGCAGAAAGATACTTAAATTGCTGTGTTTTTTTTTTTTTTTTTGCTAAACAGTTTCATTTAATACTTAGAATGAACAGTGATAGGTTGCTTGTCTAATATCTATGAAGTAGTGTTATATGGCCTACATTTTCCACTGTTACTTAACTCTGCTACTGCTTGTTTGAATTTATTTTCTTTATTATTTAAATAATTGTAAAGTTTTCAGCTGTTGCAATTGGCTGTAAAGTGACTACGTGATTGACTGTAGAGGTACTATATGCATGCTGTGTGACGCTGTATTTTATGAGGGGCTGTTTAGGAAATATTTGGTACCAATATAAAGGTGAAATGGACACACGTACATGTGAAATGCTCATGCATATACAGATGAAATGGACACACATACATATGAAATGATCATGCAGATATGAGAAAAAACCACACGTGCGTACACACACACATACACACACACACACACATACGCCCTCATCGGCAAATCAGTCTGCTGAAGCTGAGCTTTGATCTATGTTCTGACCCAACAGATGAAGAATGATAAAAACTGCAGCAGCTTGAAACCAGCATGAGATTTCACAAGTGCCACTTGCTTATTACAATGCAAGACTCCATTATAGCTAAACGGGTAAGGCCCTAAACACCTGTAGGCTATCATCTCACATTAGCTAGCAAGTGATAACAGAACTCATTAGCAATACAGTTAAGGACAACACAGAAATATTTATCAAAGTTTGTGTATTATCTAAACAGATTATAGAGAGCTTGTCAGCTTTCTAGCTGTGATACATTTTATTAATTTATTGACTTTGAGTACTGACATACTAGCTACTTTTGTGTGTTGCTAGCTAGCTACTGTTATTCTCTGTTGGTATTGGTAATTGACTACAGATCAGAAAAAAAATATTTTATATATTTTTATGATATAATTGCTTAAAATGACTAACAATATCTGATTTTTAGTAGCTGGCATGTCAACTAGCTAATGTTAGATAATAGCCTACATGTTGTCTATTACTTAACAACTGGAACTTAAAGTTTTTAGGGCCCTACCCTTGCTATGGCTTTGATCCCCATCAAATATCCTGGGATGATACAACTGTATTTGAAAAGTCCACACACTCCCACTTCAAATCTTCAATGATGCTATGGAAAAGGCGAACAGAGAAATTAAGTGCCTTCCTGATATAGTGAAACTCCTTCCTGATATAGGGAAATGTTGTCACACATATACATGTGTGAATAGCTTTACTCATTATAGGAAAAAATCTGCATGAGCATTTCACATGTACATGTGTGTCCATTTCACCCATATCTGCATGAGCATTTCACATGAAGGTGTTTGTCTATTTCACCTGTATATACATAAGCATTTCACAAGAATATGTGTGAGGTTTTAGTAGTATGGACGTGAGTGTGAAAGTTTCACATGTGAATGTGCATGTGTTTCATATATGTTTGTGTTACAAAAGTTTGAAATGTTTCCTAAACGGCCCCTCATAGTATTTGTGTATATGCTGTGTGATTTGCTGTAGGGTTAATGTAGGCTTGCTCTGTGATTCTCTGTAAGATTAATGTAAGGCTGCTATGTGATAGGCTGTAGGGTTGCTGTGTGAATGTGTCCGTGTGATTGGATGTACAGGTTTGCTGTAGATTTACTGTAGGGCATCATCAATGCCATATCAAACCACAATCACAGATTTTTTATTATTATATATATAGGGCTGCTTTGTGATTGGCTGTAGGGTGCTGTGCGATTGGTTGTAGGGTGCTGAGTGATTGGCTGTAGTGTTGCTGTACGGTTGCTGTGGTGACAGCTAAGGTGATACTTGATTTGTGGAAACACTCATTTGGGGATTTATGGAGGTGTGGAGTAATTTATTGGGATAATTTGGGGTGATTATAGAGGGTTTGAGGGGGTCATTAAGTGACACTGGTAGTGGGGGTTGGCGGGTGAACAGGGGAAGATAATGGAGGTGATTCAGATAGTGATTGGTGATTGTGAAGTGATGGGTGTTGGGGGTAAGACATGGGTATAATGGATCATGTTTGTGAGGATGATGAGGATGAATGACAAGCTGACAGAATTGGTCAGTGTAAGGTATGGTGCTTCAAAGTAGGTGAAAACGTGACCGCCACAGTGAAAGCAAGAGAAAGGTTGTTTTTGTTTTGTATTAATATACATTGAACTTGAAAATAACAGGTTTAAAAAAAAAGATGGTTGAAAAAATGTCTATTTATTTAAAATGAATAGAGAACAACAAACAGAACGTTTAGGTAGTGTTCTTATTGTTACTGTGGATTTAGCTGAGAAATTCATCTATTCATTTTCCAAACCACTTCTTCCATTTCAAGTCGCAGGAAAGCTGGAGCCAATCCCAGCTGACTACAGGCCCAAGCAGTAGCGTTTTTTTATATGAGCGATATGAGCAGCCACCATAAGGGCAGCATCAGGGCAACTGGACAGGTTGTGGTGGGGGCCTGCTGGAGGGGGTTATTCGCAGAGGGCACTAAACAGGCTGTGACCGCTACTGCACCCAGGACAGGAGGCCAACCCATCACTGGGCAACACAGAGACAACCATTCACACACAAACTTACATCTATATTGCAATTTAGTGCATCCAGTCAACCTATTGCAAGCGAAACCTGGAGCACCCGGGGGAAACCTAGACGAACACGAAGAGCTTGCAAATTTTACACAGAAAGGCACCGAACCCAGGACCTTCTTGCTATGAGGCAACAGCACTAACCACTGCACCATGGAAATAAACATTATATGTTAATAATGAACAGTGGTTCCCGTTTATACTGTGTAATTTGATTTACAATGTTACAGGGTTTCACACTGTTCTACTCATTTGTGAAATGAGATGGCTTAACCCACTGACCCACCCACTTTAATAACATGAAAACATGAATTTTGTACATGTTCTGTAATTTCATGATAGTTGATGTATTACAGTAACTGTGAGAACAGGTAGGCTTTGGTGATGATTAATTACAAGGCTTCCTTTATGTCAGGAAAAGTTTTTCACATTCTCCGTGTGAATCTCATGGGTTCCGACACTTTTGACATCTATGCGTGTGCTCGTGCATCGTCCAGCAAGCACTACTGTGAATGTCACATGTTTTTGCCTGCTGTGGAGCTCCATAGTTTACATTGTTTGCATCCAGATACTCTTATACCCAAATGACACATGATATACTTATGCGTGTGTATGCAGTAGTGGAAGCTTTAGTTTCCTTTTCTCTAGCTTTTGAACTCACCTGCGGAGCACAAACTGATTTGACTTGCATAAACTGGCATTCACACACACTCTGGTGTAAAGAAATGCATTGCAGAGAACAAAAGCTAAAAACAGTTTATGTGTTAGCGTTGTTCATTTTTAGGTACTTCAGTTAATTGAGTTTATGTTGCATTATGTAGGTAAGTGTTTTTTTCCCTCCAAGAACAGTTTGCTTTGATAAGATCATTGACCCTTAGTAGTAGAGATGGCATGATACCACTTTTACTTTACAAATAGCAACATTGAAATCCTGAGGACTAAATTATAGAATAACTATTTATTATTTTCTCATTTAATGGCAATAAGCTAAATTAGCTTTTTTTTTTTACTGAAACATCCCAAATACATTTCAAGCCAGCAGGACAAAATGTTTAAACAACATGGATCCAAAAAAGCTCACGTGACGCCGCTGCTTGGCTCCCTGCATTGGCTTCCCATCTTGGCACAAATCAAATTCAAGTCCTTGATGCTCGCTTACAGAATTATCAATGGATCAGCTTCCAGCTACATGGACACACTGATCCAGACCTACCCACCCACCAGATCACTCAGATCAGCAATGGAACATCGCTTTGAGATTCCATCCCCACGTGGGATCAAACACCACTCAAGACTCTTCTCATTTTTTATTCCTCAATGGTAGAATGAACTGCCCAGCGGCACTAGATCTGTAGATCTAGAACTGTTCTTCACTCACCTAAGCATATAAGCCTATCCGTCACGTACAAACTATTGTTACCTGATAACTGACTGAATGTCTCCCAGATAGTAATGTTCCACTTTTTAGTTTTTATTGTAGCACTTGCCATCTGTATTCTATGACTAAGAGAAATGTGTTGGTCTTCTTTGTAGTACTAACTTCAGTGTTGCTCTGTGCAGCTCTAATGTTTGATTGTTCCTGTGTCCTGGAAGTCAGTTTGGATAAAAGCATAAGGCAAATGAATAAATGTAAAATGTAAATGTAGAACAATGTCAACTTGTCAATGACAGTTAGTTGTTAGTTGTCAATGACAACTAACAAGTTAGTGGGCAGTGGTGGCCTAGTGGTTAGGACACTGCCTTTGGGACCTGAAGGTCGCAGGTTCGAGTCCCGGCCCGGG